>BQNB010045727.1:0-39218 GCA_026074375.1 Tanacetum coccineum | reverse complement strand
AGTCTCTGAACAACACTAATATGCACTAGCAGTAGTAACTTTAGACTAGTAGTACTAACTGTGTATAAGCAGTAGTAAACACTTAGCATTTTTCTTGAGCAGTACTAACACAATTGAGCAACATTAACTCTGATATGAGCAGCAGTAATACTAGCAGCATTAAGAAGACTTTTAATCCCAACAGTGAACTAAAGTTCTTTCTAGGACTTCAAGTTCATCAATCACCCCGTGGCATATTCATTAGTCAGTCATAATACATAATTGAGCTTTTAAAGAAACATGGTGTGGATAGCACACCTATGGCCACTAAGAGACTGGATGCTGATTTACAGGGCACACCTACAGATCAAACGATTTATCATCAAATGATTGGAGGGCTCGTGTATCTAACAATCAGTAGACCAGATATTGCTTTTGCCAACTTTGTTTGTGCTCGTTATCAAGCACGTCCTATAATCAAACACCTCAAAGAGGTCAAGCGGATCTTTCGGTAATAGTCCTATAACATGGGCCTATAGTATCCGAAGGATTCTGGATTTGAACTAATTGCATATTCAGATGCAGACCATGCAGGATGTAAAGACGATTGCAAAAGTACTTCAGGAGGCTTACAATTTTTAGGTGAAAAGCTCATGAGCTAAAGTTTCAAAAAGCAAGATTGTACTGCGATGTCTACAGCTGAAGCTGAATATGTATCATTGTCTGCATGTTGTGCACAAGTCATCTGGATGCGAACACAACTACTGGACTATGGATACAAGTACAACAAAATCCCGATGTATTGCGATTCAAAGTGTGCTATCGCTATCTCATGCAATCCGGTTCAGCATATGCGTACAAAACACATAAACATCTGGTATCATCTTATTAAAGAACATGTTGAGAAGTGAACGGTGGATTTATACTTTATTAGAACTTAATACCAACTTGGGGATCTATTTACCAAAGCTCTTCCTAAATAACGCTTTGAGTACTTAATTCATCGCATTGGTACGAGATGTATGACTCCAACTCAGTTGGAAAGTCTGGCAAAGTTATCTTCTTGAAAAAGATCATACATTAAACTTGTAAATAAATTTTTAAAAAACAAAATATAAAATTAAAAAATCAAAAATCACAAAAAGATTTCCTTGATGTTTTTCAAAATCAAAAATTAAATACAACAATAAAAAATGTAAAACAACAAAAACATAATTTAAACACAAACACATGACTTCTCATTTAAATCAGATTCATGATTTGATATTTTCATCAAAAACTTTAAAACTGCTAATACGGGATCATGATCTGAGGGGGAGTTATTTTTGAAAATAAATGAGTTGTCTTCATCAAAACATGTATTTTTTAAAATCCCATTCACGTACATCATCTTTAATTCATAGTTGAAAATTTCACAAAACCTTCAAAATTCAATAAAACAATGATCTCTTGAATAAATGTTAAGTTTTTCCATAAAATTGGTATATTTTCGAGGGGGAGATTTTCATTTCTTTGTGAAAATTTGGACTTTGAAAAAAGAAAAAATCTCATTAAAGGACTAACTGTGCAAAGGGATCATACTCCAAGGGGGAGTTTGGCAATTTTTTAAAACAAAATTCCTTAACAAAAATCACAAGGGCTAAATCTGTCATTTCTTAAACATATTTTGGGAAGAAAAACTCCAAGGATTGAAATTGACACTTTCCAAACTTCAAATTCGGATGGTTTAGATATGCAATTAATTTTATTATAATTTTTTTACCATTCCGAATTTGATATCGAAAAGAAGAGAAAAATTGATTTTTCAACAAGATCGTGTTTCTGAGTTCATTACAACGACCACAACCTCTTTCTCTTCTCAAACATAAGGATCTTTCGGTGTTACAGGTTTTGAAAAGTTTTTTTTTATTATGTTCTTGAGATCGAAAACAAATTCGATATAATTTAGGGTTTCCAAAAATGGGGGTTTTTGAAATTAATGATAGAATAAGGATTATAATTGATACTGATGATGTTTGTGCATGATCGATTATGATAAATGATGTATAATATACGAAAATCACAAATTCGACAACTGGACCAAATTTGATATGATTCAAACTTTGTCAAAAATGAAGTATAATTATATAGATGACTAATTTTGATCTGAATGGACTACTTTTCACCAAAAAGATTAGTAAGATTTGATTTGTCATGTAAATTCGACAAAAGGATCATTTTTGACAAAGTCAACTGGTCAAAGTTAAAATTCGATAAAGTCAAAACTGAAAAGGTCAAAATATCATTTTCGGAAGTGTCGAATTTGATGGAAAATGAGCAAGATTTTTGGGGGGCTTACTAGACTTTCTATGTGTTGATGTTATATATGTGAATGTGTTGTAAAAAGCTCGAATGTGTGTAAATAATAAGATCAGTATCTCATGTGACTTGAATTTCAAACGTTTGAGAAAAAGAACTTCAAAATTGAGCACAAATGAACAAGTTTGATGAATAATATATCTTGTGTCAAATATGTTTTTTCTTAATTGTTTAAGTGGTCTAAGTCATGTCCGGTTATGACCGTTTTCTACACTGAACGGAATGAGGAGTGAGTGACTTAGTGACCAATTAGTTATTGAATTAGATGTGTTTGTTTACATGGTATAAGATTCATTACAAAAAAGCAAAATTGAGGAATTTCAAAATAACCTGAGTCTGATAATTCTATTCTCAATTATTCAAGTGGTCTAAGTCATGTTCGATTTCGACCGTTTTCTGCAATGAACAGAATGAGGAGTGAGTGACTTAGTGACCATTCAATTGGTAAATTGGGTATGTCTGATTTTATGTTATCAGACACAAATAGTTTTGCACAAATGTTTTTTTTTTGAATAAAACTTCTCAAATTTCTATATTGTGTCAATATGGTACACTTTCACAAAAAGTTTTAAGAATTTGAATGACATCTCTTAAATTTTTCAAAATTAAGTCTTATTCAAAATCAGAGAGTATCTTCATAATCCTTAAAAGAGTATCATTACACAAAGAATTTCTTGTGAGGAATATTCTAAACAGAAAGAGAGAAAAAACCATACGCGAAATAGCAAATCTAAAGTGTGTTCGAAAAAGAATTGTCAGAACACACATAAAGAGAAATCAAAAGAAAAACGCGAATAAAGCTTATGGCATGTGCTAGAAAAAGCAAGAATGAGCACATGAGAAACAAACTGATCAAAAATATGTTCAAAAAGAATTGCCAGAATGTAACAACTCGAGTTTTACGACGCGTATGACGATCGCGAATCCGAAGTCATAATTATTATTTTATAAATTCGTGTGAGCGAACGTCGACGTTTAAAATTTTATGTGTCGTAAATAATTATTTTCGTATTTTATTACGAACGGAAATTGGAAAATTTTATTTTTTGGACGTTTCGCTAGTCGACGTTTGACCTCGCGTTCGTTAATCGTTTTGGGTGATTTGATAAAAATTATCGTTTTGGCTATATCGCAAGTCGTGCTTAGGATTTATATCCGTTTAAGCATTCTAAGATTTTAAAAATTCTATATTATGTTTCGAGAGTATGATTATTTTATTTTTGTGCTCCACGATAAATTTCGTGTCTTAGCCAAATCCGTGTTAAAATAAAACATTTTCTTTTAAAACGCATCTTTTCTTATTAAATCAATATTGGGCTTACATATTTACTAGTTAACATGTGTAATGGACTCAAAAAGGGACCAAGCCCAAACACCCCTTTACATAACCGACCCAAACAATTCCCCTATTTGTATAACTCGACATCCCTGCTTCCACCAAAAATACACACACAGGAAACATTTTCTCTCCTCCCCTCTTGTCTATACCATTTGAACAAACACCACCACCATGACCCACCATCATCTAAGATCATCTACCACCATGAAACACTTCTACTATGATCCTATTATCATCTTCAACAAGAAAATCCAACATGCAATGAGTTTAATTGAAGATCAAGAATTAATTGATTTCATGGTTTTTGATTAAAATCAAGCTAAAACGGTTTAAAGATGAGTGTTTTTTTGAAGATTTAATTGATTAAAAGTTTTGGGTTTATTGATTTGGTGTTGTGTTTGATTCAGCCAAGAAAAGGAAGTAAAAGAGGGATGCATATTTTTCTTGGATCTTGATTCTATAGCTAATTGTAAGTATTTTAAAGTCCATGTTATAATTATTTTTCGTGTAGAATTGATTTTGATTCATGCATGTGATTAAATCTGAGGGATCTCGCGATAGACTAGATTAGAAATAATATTGGATGATTTGAAATATTAAGATGTTGCTTATAAGCTATTCTTGATATGCTGTGAAGTGATTTTTGGGTCGAAAATTGTTTTCGGCGCGTTTTGTAAGTGTCAAAAACGAGCAGAAAGTTTGGCTCAGGTTTCGAGATTCGAGATTTCATAAAAACTGATTTTTAATGTTGAAATATGATAGAGTTCGTCCTAAAGCACGTTTCGGTAATTCGAACGTCCCGTACCTCCTTATAACGAATAAGTTACGGCAAAAACAAGATTTGAAAATTCATAAAAGTTCCAAACAGCTATTAGAATTTTATTAGTTGCTGTCAGAATTTTAAATAGCCGTTTTGAGCACTTTCGAGCCCGTTTCGGCCTTCCGACGAAGCACGAAAGTTGTCCGGAATGACGTTTTGCATAAAATATCTTCTTGGTCAAAGTCACGAAAATGTGATATAGCGAGTCAAAACCGATGGTCAAACTGTTGCGTTTTTATTGAAAATACAAGTTACAGCATAATTAAAAAAGGGCATTTTGGTCATTTTCTGTCGAGTTTCGGGTCTCGGCTAAAACTAAAAAGTTGTTCGGAATATCGTTTTACATAAAATTTCTACTGAGTCCGAAGCGTGAAAATGCGATTTAACGGGTTAAAACTGAAAGTCAAACTTCATCAATTTATTAAAAAGTCAAAGTCAACAGCAGATTCTTGTAAGGGCAAAAAGGTCATTTTCTGTTCCGTTTCGGCTTTTTGTCAAAACTAAAAAGTTGTCCAAAATAATGTGTCATTTTGACCATGTAAATTTCATAATTTATCGAGTTAAAACAAACAAATTCCATAAAGTGTCGATAAAAATAATAAATACATACTCTTGCTTGAGATTAATGTGGTACTTTAGCCACATTCCATTATATTTTTTTGTGGTGATTAATACAAATTTACCGGGGTAATCCCCTTTACCCAAGAAAAATAATAAACACATATTATATATGTTATTTATATAAAAAGTCAACCTAAGAGTCAACTTGTATTTTAATCGACGTTAACACGTCGTATGGATTAATTGAACGGTGAACTATCATGATTAAATCTTTTGAGATCGATAAATATTTTGAGACCATCGGTCGATATAAACGTAAGGTCTAAAAATAGTAATTTTTGCTAAGTGTTGAAACATAACTTTTAAAAGAGTAATAAATGACCAAGTCATTTACTTTGAAGATTTATTAAATATAAAATACTTAAATGATGATAATATGAATTGGATAACGAGACTTACTAAAAATGGTAACTTTCCGAATATAGTAACTTTCCTAAAATAGAACGTTTCCTAAAATAGAAAGTTTTCGATTAAGCTATGTGAGAGATAAATAAAAGAATGATCGTAACCAAATATTATGGGGTTTTAGGATCTAAGGCGCAAGTGAATTTTTCATCACATGTATGAATATATATATATTTTTTATCATATTTATATATATATATACTATCTATATATATATTTATATATTTATATATATATCTATATTATATATACTAATTTTATATATATTTTATTATATATATATTAAATAGATCTGGATGTATATATATATATATATACTATATATATGATTTTGTTGATACGATGTACGCATCGTTGATTGTACTTTTCGGCATAGTAATCGAGCGACATAAATTATAGGTCGTGATCGTGTTCGTTGATTTTCCGTGGATTGTTTCGACTTCTTGATCTTCGACTTCGATCAAGGTGAGTTCATAGCCTCGCTTTTAAGTGTTTTAAATCTTTTTAAACCCGCGAGGGGGATACCTGCTTGTTTTGAAAATGAGAACGCAATGTGTTTTGATGCTAAATATGATTCCATTCACTATTGAGTATATGCCTTTTACTGTGTGACCGTTAGTTGCCTTGTTGTGGGCGAACGCTAATGCATTAAATAGATCTATTGGGTTTGACAACCCTGTCCGGGGTTTGAATCAGTTGTGACCACCCTGTCAAACGGACATTTTGTAGTTAGTATTAGGAGAAGTGGCATACTTCTCGGACATAATTTCGTCCTACGGGAATGAATGTGTTAAGTTTCGGTACATGGGCTCATTTAGTTGGAAATCAATATTTTTATAACTTGTCTTACGAGCAATGTTATATGTTTTGTTGAACCAAATATGCGTTCTAACTGTTATTTGTAAACTCTATGAATTCACTCAACGTTTTGTTGACGTTTTTAAGCATGTATCTCAGGTTAGGTATTGTTGATGGCTTGGATGGGACGGAACGCGGATATCAAGGACGGTGTCTCGGTGAAGTAGTGTCATAAACTAAACAAGTGTTTTAGAAATCAAGTCGTGTTGTGACTTTTAGAAATAATTTCTATAATGGTATTGGGACCTATGTAACTCTGATCTTTCTAATAAATGAAATTGTGTTTTATAAACGTATCTTTGGAACGTTTACTGGGACTCGTGTGCATGTATTATGAAGTAGCACCCCAAATGTTGTATTCCGCTGCGTATCGTAGTTTGGGGGTGTTATAGAGTGGTATCAGAGCACGAGTTGTAGTGAACTAAGTCGTTTTACAAAACTTGGACTACAACTATTTTTGGAAAATTTTCACGAGTCCTTCACCGTTGTCCGATATCCGCGCGCGCATCGTTCCCGATCCTTAGAAGCCTTATGTGGTATATTTGATTGCATATTATGTGCGTAACAAGTGGTTGACACTTGGTACAAGTAATAATTATATATATGTATATAAATATATATACAGCATCCGTTCTATGGTATACGACTATATATATCTTGATATTCGCTTCTTGCGAAGAGTTTAATTTCTTTAAACATTTCGAGGCGATATGATAAAATTATTTTGATACGTAATGAAAAAATCGTTGTTATACGATTATCTTTGAAACTTTTTCGCGACTTTACTTTTCATCTTTCGGTGATGTTGATTCGTCGTAGTTTGTCGATCCCATTGGGTGACTTATTGTTCGACTCCGAGTTCGAATGTTTTCCCATTGCTTTTAAATCGCATATGTTGTTTCGTAACCTATTGTTTTGAAAATTTTAAATTGATGGGAGTGTGACTTTTATATGTCATCCCATGAACCTTTATTGTTTTGGAAAACGACTATTAACTTATTCTCGCGTAACGTGTCGTTTGGAAACGGCTATTTTTGGAACTTTCGAATAAAGTTGGTGTGTTGTGCTTTGATTCTTTCGTGTCGACCTCTACTTAGTAAGTCATGAAATGTTCGATTCTGTAATTCTATGAGTTTTTGTGTTTGAAAGAGTGTTAAGTTATTGGGTATGGCTTTGTATTTGTGTTTGGAGGAATTAAAATGGTATTTGGTTGGATTTTGAAATGGATTTTACGGTAGTTTGTAACCAGTAGGTTGTGGGGTTGATTGTGAATTATTTTTGGTCATAAGGCACCTGGGAAATCCAATATGGATGCGGACATATGTCTTAAGTGTATGTGGTTCTTTGTATAGGGTCATATCCTCCGGATGAGTGAGATGTCGTCATTTTTCTAAAACTAGTCAAATCTGGTATACTGTTAGGTACCTGTAGAAGACTCTTAGGGTTATCACCTCCAATTGGTTTCACATCAAAAGCATCTATAAATTTCAAATTACGCTCATTTTCGTAAACTACAAAAATTTGTCAAAATTTCTTTGAGGATTGCTTTGGGATAGTAGCTTGTTGGGTATGTTTTAAAATATTTTGGTACATGGAGACCTGGAAACTTAGACTAGGAGGTAGAGAAACCTCTTAGGTACATGTGGGAATTCGGATGGAGTCATATCGACGCCCGACGAATGAGATATTGCCGAAATGGCAAAGCTAGTCAAAAATTTAGACCAAAATTTGAATGAGTAATAAGTTCAAAAACTTATATAGCAACACCTAAATATGTAAAACTATAAGTTCTAGATATTGAACCAACTTAGACTTGAGCGGTCGTTTCGGCTTTTGCGGACGCACGGTTTAGGAGATACACTCAGTTTAGCGAGCGATAAAATTTTGGAAAAAGGCAGCCTTGATAGAATAGGGGCAAAATGGTAATTTCACCTTGGGTTCAAAACTTTCTGGGCAGTGGGCCCTATGTTTTTGGAAATTTGACTCGAAATGCTTTCCGTAGACAAAAACCTCACACTTTTATCGTCCATGTACTAGCAAGTAGGAGGACTTCAAGATTTAGGTTTATTGGATAAAGGTTATTGTTGCCTCAGAGTTTTATCTTATCACCGGCGTGGTGACTAGGCACTCTTTAGCTATTACTTTTGATTTAGAACTCTAGGAGAGTTCATGTATATGTAGTTTATGTATTGGAAACTTAGAACCGTTACGGTTGGATGTACTGGCTTTGAAAGCCAACGATGTATCCCTTTTTGGGGGGAAATTTGGTATGTATGTATGTTATTCTCGACGTTGCTATTACAATTGATGTAATTGTTCTCGGCTATGAGTTAGGAGCAGGTGTCATTGTATAGGTTGTACTATGAGTGAAGCTTGGAGGTCGTGGTTACCCCCGAGGCACTCGGCTTGTGAGAAATTGATTTGACCCCGCGCGTTGGGTGACTTTAATTGAAAAATCTTTCGTATGTGTATGTTACTTGCTTGCATAGTCCATGAGTGGGTATTACTTTTGAAACTTGATGTGACCGTTGACCAAACTGTGTCTAATGATGTTTTGTGATTCGATGATTTTAAAACTGTAAATTGCAATAACGAATTTGTGTGTTGAACAAATGTTGTTGCGCGAATCATATTGACTATGTTGTATAAATTGTTTGTGTAAATAACGGAAAAATGTGTTTTTAAATTTCATAAACTGACCCTATGGTGTCAAATAAATCCTTATATATATATATATATATATACATATATATATGTACATATTTATATAAACTGACCCTGTGGTGTCAAACAAATCTTCTCTAAAAAATAAAAAAATAAAAATAAAAATAATAATAAAATATTTTTCTTTTTAAATAATAAAAATGGAAGGTGGTGCTATCTTCTTTTATTTCTTTTGAAATAATTTGATTTTTACTCTTTGAAAATTTTCTTGGAATTAACTTACGCATGTAGCGTATGGAAAAGAAACGTTTTGACGAGGAAGGACATGATGTCGTTTGGTCCTCAATTATGCATAACCTGATCAACTATGCTTAATTTGGGAAGAACCACGCTATGTCGGATAAATCGTCACCATTAAAACGCTTGGTAATTAAGATAAATGTTTGGGTCAAGCTTCCGGAAGGAGAAAATATTTTTACTATGCTACGGATTTTTATGCAAGTAACACTATTCTTATCGACTGCATGGAGAGAGTCTCATGCGAGTCATTATGACCAAGTCGTTCCGAAGCGGAAATACCTACGGTATTGTTCGGAACGAGTGTGTCTAGAAAGGAGTGAAGTCTAGTTCGTGGTAGTGTAGATCGACGGTTGTTATGGAGACGTGTCAAGACCAAGTACAGTCGGTGTGCTAGTAGGCAATGATAGATATGAGCTATCAAAGGTGTAAACCTGATACCGACACTGAGAAGGGATCTTCTTGGAGATGTAAAGATTCTTAAGGTGGGTGGAAGCTGTGAGATGATTAGTCCCGAGGTTGAAAATGAGAAATGAAGAAAACTTCTTTTCTCGAAACGAAATGTAGTGGTAGTATAGTTGCAAGTATACCTGATGTCGTCGAGGATCAAAATAAGGCACTAAGCGACACCTGACTCAAGGTTAGTTATCCTTTCTCCTGGACGTAACGACTTCATGTGCGTATGAAAGGAGTGAAAAGATTGGAGACTCTGGTCGTAGTGACATCCGTTTCCATCCTGGAGGAACGATCTAAGTAGCTAACGTCATAAGCCGAACGGTATAAAAATAGGAATGTGTAAATTATCTCGACTTGATTAGTCAAGTCATCTAGGATTTGAGACGATAGGATACCACCGAGTCGACCATGTTGGTCGCGGTGCATAAACATTGAAATTCTTATTCTCATCAAACGAGCAACGAGGCCATGATGCTCAATTGTTTTCTTAATTGATTTGGATTTGTCATTTGGCATTATGTGTTGTAGCGGGATTATCGTCGCCGAGAATTATGTGATTTATGTGCTATGTGCTTTTGAATGGTAGTAAGCGTTTGTGTCACTTTTGTCTTACCGTGATACGGCTTAGGACGTGAGTGTATGGGTATACATACCCGAATGTAGATGAAGGTTGGCTTAATAGATACACAAGCCTAATGAACCGTTGTCGGTTGTGGCATGATAGCCCACAAGCGTGACCATAGTTGGCTAAAACCTAACTGTGAGTTAGTCGAGATCATTACCAAGAGGTTTGGCCATCCGGCAAGCCAGGTATAATAAGCAATCTAACCGGTTGGGTGTAAACCCGCATGATGAGCATGACCATTGCTGAGACTTCCTAATAAGTTGGCACGGTTATTCTGCTGAAACTTATAGAAAGCAAGCAAGAATGTTGCTAAGCGTGATGATAAGCTAGATAGAAATATAGAGTCATTTTAAAATGACTAATAGGCGATTATATGTTTAATTGAATATATACATTTTTCTTTGTGCTATAATGCATTTGATGGGGTCGTAGGTACTCTGAAATATTTTTCACAACCGGTAGGGCATTATTAAATGAGACCGGAAAGGAGACATGTGTATTTTGGTTTTGGATAATGATGAGTATTTTGATTTGGATAATAATATAAATTTATATTGGTTTTGATTATTTACGCCTATTTTGGTTTTGATTAGCGACATATGTTTTAGTTTTGTGTAAGGATGTGCGTTTTTGTTCCGTTAAAATGATCACCAAACTAAGATTTGGGTTGGTCTTTCGTTGAAGCCTTTCGTTTGGAAACGACGCAATTTATGTTTTCCCGAATATGTTCCGTAGCGTACCTTGTCTCTTATAATAAGAGCAGTTGTGATTATATTTTCGATTTTTATTTGATACGAATTATCATTTGTTTTGATTGACTTTCCATCCGGAATAGTCGGAACGAGTATTATATCAAGAAATTTGTGCGTTCTAGCATGTGAGGCAATTCCACAATGAGGAAGTAGTCTCAACGTAAGAGAAATTAGGACGAGTAAGAAAGTATGAGCACCGGGACGACGCTCCCTTAAGGTGGGTGGAATGTAACAACCTGAGTTTTACGACGCGTATGACGATAGCGAACCCGACGTCATAATTATTATTTTATAAATTCGTGTGAGCGAACGTCGACGTTTAAAATTTTATCTGTTGTAAATAATTATTTTCGTATTTTATTACGAACGGAAATTGGAAATTTTTATCTTTTGGACGTTTCGCGAGTCGACGTTTGACCTCGTGTTCGTTAATCGTTTTCGGTGATTTGATAAAAATTATCGTTTTGGCTATATCGCAAGTCGTGCTTAGGATTTATATCCGTTTAAGCATTCTATGAATTTAAAAATTCTATATTATGTTCTGAGAGTATGATTATTTTATTTTTGTGCTCCCCGATAAATTTCGTGTCTTAGCCGAATCCGTGTTAAAATAAAACATTTTCTTTTAAAACGCATATTTTCTTATTAAATCAATATTGGCTTACATATTTACTAGTTAACATGTGTAATGGACTCAAAAAGGGACCAATCCCAAACACCCCTTTACATAACCGACCCAAACAATTCCCCTATTTGTATAACTCGACATCCCTGCTTTCACCAAAAATACACACACAGGAAATATTTTCTGTCCTCCCCTCTTGTCTGTACCATTCGAACAAACACCACCACCATGACCCACCATCATCTAAGATCATCTACCACCATGAAACACTTCTACTATGATCCTATTATCATATTCAACAAGAAAATCCAACATGCAATGAGTTTAATTGAAGATCAAGAATTAATTGATTTCATGGGTTTTGATTAAAATCAAGCTAAAATGGTTTAAAGATGAGTGTTTTATTGAAGATTTAATTGATCAAAAGTTTTGGGTTTATTGATTTGGTGTTATGTTGGATTCGGCCAAGAAAAGGAAGCAAAAGAGGGATGCATATTTTTCTTTGATCTTGATTCTATAGCTAATTGTAAGTATTTTAAAGTCCATGTTATAATTATTTTTCGTGTAGAATTGATTTTGATTCGTGCATGTGTTGAAATCTGAGGGATCTCGCGATAGACTAGATTAGAAATAATATTGGATGATTTGAAATATCAAGATGTTGCTTATAATCTATTCTTGATATGTTGTGAAGTGATTTTTGGGTCGAAAATAGTTTTCGGCGCGTTTTGTATGTGTAAAAAACGAGCAGACAGTTTGGCTCAGGTTTCGAGGTTCAAGATTTTATAAAAACTAATTTTTGATGTTGAAATATGATAGAGTTCGTCCTAATGTACGTTTTGGTAATTCGAATGTCCCGTAACTCCTTATAACGAAGAAGTTACGGCAAAAACAAGATTTGAAAACTCATAAAAGTACCAAACAGCTATTAGAATTTTATTAGTTGCTGTCAGAATTTTAAATAGCCGTTTTGAGCATTTTCGAGTCCGTTTCGGCCTTCCGGCAAAACACGAAAGTTGTCCGGAATGACGTTTTGCATAAAATCTCTTCTTGGTCAAAGTAACGAAAATCTGATATAGCGGGTCAAAACTGATGGTCAAACTGCTGCGTTTTTATTGAAAATTCAAGTTACAGCAGAATTGAAAAAGGGCATTTTGGTCATTTTCTGTCGAGTTTCGGGTCTCGGTTAAAACAAAAAAGTTGTTCAGAATATCGTTTTACATAAAGTCTCTTTTGAGTCTGAAGCGTGAAAATACGATTTAACGGGTCAAAACTGAAAATCAAACTTCAGCAATTTATTAAAAAGTCAAAGTCAACAGCAGATTCTTGTAAGGGCAAAAAGGTCATTTTCTGTTACGTTTCGGCTTTTCGTCAAAACTGAAAAGTTGTCCGAAATAATGTTCCACTTTTACCAAGTAAATTTCATAATTTATCGAGTTAAAACAAACAAATTATATAAAGATGTCTGTAAAAATAATAAATACATAATATATATGTTATTTATACAAAAAGTCAACCAAAGAGTCCACTTGTATTTTAATCGACGTTAACACGTCGTATGGATTAATTTGAACGGTGAACTATCATGATTAAATCTTTTGAGATCGATAAATATTTTGAGACCATCGGTCGATATAAACGTAAGGTCTAAAAATAGTAATTTTTGCTAAGTGTCGAAACATAACTTTTAAAAGAGTAATTAATGACCAAGTCATTTACTTTAAAGATTTATTAAGTATAAAATACTTAAACGATGAGAATATGAATATAGTAACTTTTCAAAAATAGAAAGTTTTCGATTAAGTTATGTGTGAGATAAATAAAAGAATGACCGTAACCTAATATTATGGGGTTTTAGGATCTAAGGCGGAAGGAATTTCTCATCATATGTATGAATATATATATATACTATATATATGATTTTGTTGATACGATGTACGCATCGTTGATTGTACTTTTCGGCATAGTAATCGAGCGACATAAATTATAGGTCGTGATCGTGTTCGTTGATTTTCCATGGATTGTTTCGACTTCTTGATCTTCGACTTTGATCAAGGTGAGTTCATAGCCTCGCTTTTAAGCGTTTTAAATCTTTTTAAACCCGCGAGGAGGATACCTGCTTATTTTGAAAATGAGAACGCAATGTGTTTTGATGCTAAATATGATTTCATTCATTATTGAGTATATGCCTTTTACTGTGTGACCGTTAATTGCCTTGTTGTGGGCGATCACTAATGCATTAAATAGATCTATTGGGTTTGACAACCCTGTCCGGGGTTTGAATCAGTTATGACCACCCTGTCAAACGGACATTTTGTAGTTAGTATTAGGAGAAGTGGCATACTTCTCGGACATAATTTCGTCCTACGGGAATGAATGTGTTAAGTTTCGGTACATGGGCTCATTTAGTTCGAAATCAATATTTTTATAACTTGTCTTACGAGCAATGTTATATGTTTTGTTGAACCAAATATACGTTCTAACTGTTAGTTGTAAACTCTATGAATTCACTCAACGTTTTGTTGACGTTTTTAAGCATGTATCTCAGGATAGGTATTGTTGATGGCTTGGATGGGACGGAATGCGGATATCAAGGACGGTGTCTCGGTGAAGTAGTGTCATAAACTAAATAATGTTATAGAAATCAAGTCGTGTTGTGACTTTTGGAAATAAAATTTCTATGTTGGTATTGGGACCTATGTAACTCTGATCTTTCTAATATATAAAATTGTGTTTTATAAACGTATCTTTGGAACGTTTACTGGGACTCGTGTGCATGTATTATGAAGTAGCACCCCAAATGTTGTATTCCGCTGCGTATCGTAGTTTGGGGGTGTTACACTTAAGCTAATGAGAATAATTAACACACACAAGTTGATAGTCAAAAGATGGAGAAAAGGTCAAGCCTAATGTAAGGAAATTGTACTAACCATATTTAATCAATTAAAACGCATGTTTGTTTATTAGTGCAATGATTGTCCTATTGTTGTTGATATATCATTACTAGATTTATGTGGTACTTCTTCTTAAAACCTAGACATGCTAATTTAGTCACAGTTAAACACATCCACATAAAGCTCACATTGTTGATTATAATATATCTAGGAAACTATATTGGTGGTTATATTGAATCCCAGCTTATGGAGGCTTTACCAACTTACTGCTTAACAGAAATTCATATACTAGTAGTCCACGCCCACTTAACTACCTATGGAAACAAGACTTTATGTGTAGTCCTAAGTCACCGGCTTAGTCTACTTATCCACTTAACCATAGATCGAAACAGGGCTTTCTATTGGTGTCCTATTAGTCTAGCTATATAAATAAGCGTTATGTGCTTCTATCCCGAACTCGTGGCCTACGCCCACACAATACCGAAGTTGCAGCGCATTAAAAATATAGGACTAGATCCAATTGAATGATAGGTAAAACACATAATTAACCAAATAAATGGGTATAAATTGATAAACATAATCAACACATAACAAATAAGAATGCAATCGATATAAACAAACCAAACATTAAATTATCATAAACATGGTTGATATCTAAAAGTATTAGCCAATAACCATTGTAACGATTACAAATGTCATAGACGAACGACTAGGTAACCTAACCGAGTAAACGAATGATGCCAAAAACCGAACGCGTATTTAGAGTTTAAGAATTTACAAGGTATTTCCTATGGATTGGAGTGCGTTTCTAGACCTTCTTAGCTTCTCTTCCTTTCTGAAAATCGAACTTGGTGGTTAAGGATTCGTCACTTCTTTTTTCCTCTCCTAAAACTCGTATTTAGGGTTTGTATTTATAGGGTCTGGAATTTGATCGATACGCCGTATTGAATGAGATCAATACGGCGTATTGGGGATTTCTTGGAGTAGGGACCACAGTTGATATCTTCCAGAATCTTCAAATACTCGATCTTTGATACAGCGTATAGGGTCTTCTGGATACGACGTATTGGTCATCAAATCTTTGTGGTTTCGTATGAAATGCAAGCACAGATACGCCGTATATTCCTTGTTGGATACGACGTATATGTTGTTTGAACAGTAGTCTTTATATTTCTTCGTTTAAGCTCTAAAATGCGTATCTTTTAGTTAAACTTCACCAATTGGTCTATAATTACTGTAAATAACAAATATAAGTAATTAAGTACCAATTCATGCAATAATTATATAAAATGGGCAACTTACATA
Source organism: Tanacetum coccineum (assembly GCA_026074375.1). Taxonomy (NCBI): domain Eukaryota; kingdom Viridiplantae; phylum Streptophyta; class Magnoliopsida; order Asterales; family Asteraceae; genus Tanacetum; species Tanacetum coccineum. The sequence goes on along the minus strand of BQNB010045727.1, from coordinate 23,220 downwards.
GGATAAATGATGCTATAAAATAAACGTTATTTGATGTCATCAAATATCCCCTCACTTAAATCCTACTTGTCCTCAAGTAGACCTTAGAAAACTTATGAAAATATATCATAACCGAAGTCTAGGATTTTTCCTTAAAGCAATTTTTTGTTCAATTACTAGTACACAACCAAACACCTCATGAAATAGGAAAATAAAAACACTCAAATCACTCAACTAATCTATATGGTAACATTTAAGTAATTTGCTCAATTGCCCGGTCATGACGAGTATTCTATCATAAGCTTAGCAAGGATACACATCTCCACCACTAAAGGTAAGGATTAACAAGTCTATAAAGGTAAATTGGGTTAAAGTTTAAGGGTTGATCATTCTTTATAATCTCTATCGATATCAATATTCCAGAAAAAGCGACGAAACCACACATACACATTCATAACGATGGAATAGACATATGCGATTACTCACTCCTTAACTCGAATAAGCTAAAGAATAGGACTAGTAATCTTCACCAATAGTCGTAAACTAACAAGGGTGACGAAACCATATATACACATCCTTAACGATGGAATTAACACATATGATTGCTCACTCCCTCAGTCGAGTATAACCAAAGGTTAGGATGAAGAACAATAATGGGTATGGAATCTTCTAATCCTTTCACCAACGGAAATACACCAACAAGGCGAACAAAATCACACATACACATCCATAATGATGGAATAGATACATGTGATTGCTCGCATCCTCATTCGAGCAACCCAAAGGTTAGGGATCAGGAAACGGTAAATAATTGGTGGTAAATAAAAAGAACAAAACAAATAGATTAAGTCCGAACAAATAAGGAACATAGTTGCTAGTAACTTTCCTGACCATCCCTTGGAAAAGAAACAAAATCAAAGACCAATTCACGCTTTAACACGGAATACTCACGCTTTAGTAGACACGAATTAGGCTCATAAATGCCTTGATCAATAGATCGATCAAACAACCTTAGTTGGCGTTTCCCAAAATGACCAACTCCTAAATATCCATTATATACCTACTATACAACAATAGTAGCGATATCTACCACTTTATACAAGAAATACATGGTTGGTATATTTCGTACCAACATACAACAATACTCTACAAATCACTTTTTTGTGTTTTTCTCTTTTTTGATTTTTTATACACTACGAATTTCGGTGTATTTCCACCATCTCACAATTATAATAAATCCGGATAATTTATCCATAATACTCCATACTCGGATATAAAATTAATTGTAAAAGTAGTAAAACACAGAGAAAACAAAAATACACTACTTTTACATTCTCATTGCATTGTGCAATTTCCCGACCTAACCATACATAGAAAATACGCACACAAACACAAGAAATACAATACTTTACACAAAAGTAACTAGCAACCGATTAAGAACTTAATCTAATAGGGTAGGTTAAGGTGTAAAGGTGTAACAAAAGAAATATTTGTTGGTGGAAGAAAAGAAAGGAATGGCTCAACATGTTTTTCTAGGGGTATCTTACTTTAAAAATGAGAGTAAACAAAAGGGTTTATATGGGGGTTAACTAAACGATGTGGTTAGTAATATCACAACATATATATGCTTTTTGGTGTAATCCTAGAAATTTATAATTTAGAGAAGTCACTCCATCTATTTAAAATAGTACTTATTATGGTGGTCTCGAATAGATATACCAAGCCAAGTTTTAAAGTTTACTACAGTCACCGGCACACTTATATTTTGTGAAATTTAGGGGTAAAATTGAGGGAAACAGAAAGGCTAAATCCTCACAAATGAATTTAAAGGTTATTGTGTGCAGGTTATTTAACTAATAATTTCCCAAAAGTGTGCTAAAAAAAATAAATTTAGGCATAAATTAGTCATATTATTGTGGAAATAAGGACAAGTAAGCGTTCTAATTCTCTTCCCCCCACTTGAGATATACAACGACCTCGTTGTATAAATATAACATTAAGCACAAAAAATTAAAAGAATTAGAACGAGAAACTCCCTTGAGATTTGCTCGGTATGATCCTCCATGTTGCGTTTACGAACAAGAATATGTGTTGTAAAAGCGTCTTTATGCCAGCATGACTACAACACACAGAATTCCAGAATATAAATACTCCACCAACTTTTTTTTGTTCCAGTAATGTCCTGTATAAGATATAGGAAAACCAAATGAAATTCTATCTTCGGTATTTGTATGGTTATGAAACATAAACAAAAACAAAAGCTGTACAGAAAGTCGATACGCTGTATCCGTAAACCAGGATATGCCGTATTGAAACCTGTACAAAGCATCTAAGGTACGGGTCAGATTGTCAAGTACGTCGTATCATATTTATGAATACGCCGTATAAACAAATCTAACAATAATGTTTATATGCAGAAAAATATAGACTGGATAACGTCTAGTTAGCTCAGTACGCCATATACGTGAAGGTTGGATACGCCATATCGATTAACTGGGAAGACAGACTCGATAAAAATAAAAAAATACATTCAGGGTTGTCTCTCGGCAAACACTTTTGTTTACAGCAAAGTCTTTAAGTTAGACTTGTCTTCAGCTTTTCACTCCGCCCTTATGACGAACCATCCTTCGTCCATAATGCGAAAGATGTCTTTGTAAGCGTGACACACATCTTCTTTGGTTCTCGTCCAATCATCATACTCACATTATTTGATAGCAACATACTTCTTTATTGTTCCAAATGAGTACTTGATTACCTCAAACCTTTTAATTTTGCAAACCGGCGGTTCTTGGTGGGGATTTCCAAGCATTTCGCACCTTTCTTCTTCGTATTGCTCCTCCTCTTTGTTAGCATGATAAGGTGCATTATCTCGAACCAAGTCATTGTCTAAGTTGTCGATATCATGATCATCCTTTGGCTCCCTTTCATCTAGATTATCTCTTTCTTCATTCCTTCCTGCATGATTGTTAAATAATCTAAAAACATCAAGGTAAGGGTTAACATCGGCCTCTTTGTGAGTGGTATTCCCAAAATCATCCCATCTTCTACAAGCTTTGTCATATGATTTGCCTTCCTCGTCTATTAATCCTTCCATAATAGCTTTATTTCTCAAGCTTCTTCTTTTAGTTTACTATCTTCCAAAGCTTCATACCACTAATAATATTGATAATGAAGTGTGTTACCAACTTGAAACGCTCTAGGTAAGTTCTCTCCATTGCAATATCCATCATCTCTCCAGCTACAAGTTGGCCACTCAAAATGTCCACTTTTTAAAAGAAAATGGTTCACAACAATGTTTAACAAGAGTGGGTGTGTACTCCATTTTCCGTCTATGGTTTTTCATGCACCCATGGTATTCTATTATTCCATTCATAGATTTAGTCATCTTTGTATTCCTCATAAGTTTTGAATCTAATAATGTCTTTGTTTAGCACATCTGGATCGATTGGAAAAAGATAATTGAACTCATTGAAAGCCTTGCATAGGGGTGTCTCATAATCGAGTATGTCACTTTCGATCCTAAATATTTCAGCAATTTCTTTTTTGTCCACCTCGTATGTTTCTTCAAGATCAGAAAGTTTCGCGTCGGTAAGTACTTATTCATCATTACCCCATTTCTAATAATCCCAAAAGCATTCTTGGTGAATGAATCCATCTTCTTATGGTTGGTAAATTTTGAAGCCAATCAATTTTCGATCACTATATTAGTTGGGTCCCACTTTACTTTAGTTCCCACTATTTTACCATTACGAGAAGGCATGCAATATTTTCCAAAGAATTTATCCGTAAGATCTTCCCACGTAGTAATTGAGATTTGAGGTTCATTCATCAACCATTCACTTGCAACTCCAATTAGCGAGATAGGGAAAACAACAAGCCTAAGTCGTTTGTAACTTACGTCGGGTAAGTCGAGGGGATCAACAATCTTGAGGAAGTTTTTAATGTGCTCAACCGCGTCTTCTCCATTTGTACCACATAAAGCATTATTTCGCAAATCATCGAGGAATTTTCCTTTCAACTCATATGCAGCTTTACCATTAATCATTGTCTTAGTAATACTCAAGTAATAATCTCCTCAAGTCTTGGTAACGTATTCCTCCATAGTTGGTTTCGTCATGGTTTCTGCGATTACTTCTTCAATCTAACCTTCGCGTTCAGCACTACCTGAAACCAAGGTCAAAATATCAGTAGGATTTGTTTGGAAGAAAGTAAATACAGAAAACTAAACACAAAAATGAAATACGAAAGATTTAAGTTTGCTACTGTATCAGATAGTCAATACGCCGTACTCAATTGACTGAATACGCCTTATTGACTGATTGAATACGAATACGCTGTATTGACTGGAAAAGTTTATACGCCATATTCAACTAATGAATATGCCGTATCGATAATTCGATCAATACAGTTTACAGAAAACAAAAAAAATGCAGAAAAATAAAACAAACACACAAGCACACAATAAAAAATAAAAACAAGCAGTTAAATGGATGATCCAACACTAAGACTTAGAAATAAAAAAAAATTACACTATTCTAGGTTAGAACCAAAATAATAATAAAAATAAAAATTAAACAACTTCACTCCCCAGCAACGGCGCCAAAAACTTGATGTGCTTCGTTGTGTATAGGTAAATTAATTATCAAGTTTTACATTTATATTTAGCCGAATTACCTATTAACAAACACTAACGGACAGTTACCCAATCAGTTGTAGGTTAGTTGGTAAGTAGAGTGTCGATCACTAAGAGCGATAGCGTTGATTCCTAGTTTATCAGTATTTAAGTTATCTACGTTAGTTTTAAGTTAATCCTAAGTTATACCTAATTCTAACGTGAAGGGAGTTTTCAGCCTGAGAGATTGACATGAGGTATTAGAGTTTCTTAAGCTAGTGAGAGTAAATAACACACACAGGTTGATAGTCAGAAGATGAAGAAGCGTTCAAGCCTATTGTAAGGAAATCGTACTGACCATATTTAATCAAATAAAACACAGGTTTGTTTATTAGTGCAATGATTGTCTTATTTTTGTTGATATATCATTCCTAATTTTAGACGATACTTCTTCCTAAAACCTAGACATGCTAATTCTATCACAATTAAAAACATCCGCATAAAGCTCACACCATTGATTATAATCTATCTAGGAAACTATATTGGTGGTTATATTGAATCCTAGCTCATGGAGGCTTTACCAACTTACTGCTTAATGGAAATTCATATACTAGTAGTCCACTCCCACTTAACTACCTATGGAAATAGGACGTTATGTGTAGTCCTAAGTCACTGGCTTAGTCTACCTATCCACTTAACCATAGATCAAAACATGGCTTTCTATTGGTGATCCAATTAGTCTAGCTATATAAATAAGCGTTATGTGCTTCTATCCCGGACTCCTAGCCTATGCTCACACATCACCGAAGTTGCAACGCATTAAATATATAGGACTAGACCCAGTTGAATGATAGGTAAAAGCACATAATTAAGCATATAAAGGGGTATAGGTTGATAAACATAATCAACACACAACAAAGAAGAATGCAATCGATATTAACAAACCAAACGTTAAATTATCATAAATATGGCTAATACCTAAAGGTATTAGCCAATAACCATTGTAACGAATGCAAATGTCATAGACAAACGATAATGTAACCTAAACGAGTTAACGAATGATACCAAAAACCGAACGCGTATTTAGAGTCTAAGAATTTACAAGGTATTTCCTATGGATTAAAGCGCGTTGCTAGACCTTCTTGGCTTCTCTTCCATTTTGAAAATCGAACTTGGTGGTTAAAGATTCGTCACTGCTTTTTTCCTCTCCTAAAACTCGTATGTAGGGTTTGTATTTATAGGGTCCAAAATTTGGTCGATACTCCGTATTGAATGAGCTTAATACGGCGTATTGGGGATTTCTTGGAGTAGGGACCACGGTTGATATCTTCCAGAATCTTCAAATACCCGATCTTTGATACGGCGTATAAGGTCTTCTGGATACGGTGTATTGGTCATCAAATCTTTGTTGTTTCTTGTGAAGTGCAGGCACATGTACACCGTATCTTCCTTCTTGGATACGGCGTATAGGTTATCAGAATAGTAGTTGATATGTGTGAAAACACATATCCGTTTTATATCAAAATAGGCCCTTAAAAGACAAAATTATGCTTAAAACGCTTGAATATTGCTTGTTTTGTCTTTGTGATTGTGTAGTTACGGATATTGCAAAAATCTTAAGAAAATGGTCAAAAATCAGACAAACACGGACACGGTAACGGAATTGAGTGTGCAAGAGCCAGGAGAATTCTATCAAAAGTCAATAGTGGTCAACTCAAGTCAACCTTCAGTCAAACATGATCAACAAAAAAAGACAAAATCCAAAATTACCAAATCAATCCCTTATATTTACCAAAATTGCAAAAATGGTCCCCTAAACCCTAACGGTGTTAACTCTTATAATTATAAGAGTTAACACCCGTTAACTCCTTATAAAAAATCCAAGCCCGATCCCAAACACATCTCGTGGCCCATTCCTTTTATAAATAAGCCCAAAGTCAAACCTTTTCACCCCAGGTCAAAATAACACAAACGCACCCTTTTATAAAAAAATCACGCGGGAAAAATAGTTACTACTATTCACCCATCGTCCCTGTTTTAACCTTGAGTCAAACCAAAGGGCAAATGAAAATTGGTTACATGGCATAACAACTCAAGTGATAAGGTACACCTTGGTAGAGTAATACATCACCAAAGGCCCCCATTGGTCAATTCCCAAAAGAGAATGACACGCGTACAAGGAAGGAAACACACCAAGATCTAGTATTTTGTACTAAAAGGCGTACAAAAGAAGCACAAGAAGGTCACATCACGGATTTCCATGTTGGCAATCCGTGTGCCCTTTAATCTAATCCAACGGTTCAAGTTAAGCATCAAATGATTGAAGGAATGAAAGGACAGGATCTAAGGGAGTGTATACTTGACTCCAAGGCCTAGAAGCATCTCCTGATGGCTATAAATAGCCCCTCTCATTCACACACAAGAGCATCTTCTTCCTAGTCTAGTTTTTAGCTTTCTTAATTTTTAGGAAATTATAATTTTCTTATTCAGTTTTTTAAAGCTTATTGTACTCTTACTTTCACCTTATTGTAATCAGTTTTAATGTTAATGAAATCCTTCTTTGTTTTTACCTAATCCGTTTTGCCTTATAAGTTTTTAAATTCTTAAATCCTCATGTTACTGTTTGATAACCTTCTCATAAGCTCAGATCAAGCTCTTTGAGTCTCTAAGCTCAAATTGAGCTATTAATAAGCTCTCAATATACTTGAACCAATAAAATCAGTTTTAATACCTTTGCTTATGGATTTTGAGCTTTTGGATGATGAGCTAGTAATGGAAGAGCTCATAGGACTTACTAGCTTATCCTTGTGATAAGCTAAAGCTGTTGAAAGCTCTTTTGAGAACTATTGCCTTTGTTTGGCTAAGGCTTTTGTAAGTTCCCTTTAAATTTCAAGTATCTTAGTTTAATAAGTTGCATTTGCTTATTTACTGCTTATAGTCTAGCTTTTTTTGTGCTTAAACCTATCTATTTGTGCTTATTAAATATGTTTCAATATCTGTTTTTAAGTTTTATAGCTTAGATCTTAGATTTCTTAGTTTAAATACATAAAACTGTCAAAAACTAAAAAATATTAGCATAGTTCTTAGTTCTTTGTTTCTGGCTTATTTGCTTATTAATATAAGTTCATTAGGATTGTCATAAGCTATTTGCTATCTGGTATTTAGAATTTAAGCTCTTAATTTCATTTTAATAAGCTAAAATGGTTTTGAGTCTAATTAAAGGGGTGTTTGGCACAGCAGTACTAACTACAAGTTAGTACTGCTAATGGCCTTTTGGTCTTTAAAATTTGTTTTAAAAATCTCATTTAGGTTAGTTTAAGCTAGTATCATAAGTCATAATAGGGTTAATTCAATTTTCTTGAGTTAAGTTTTCATAGGGTCTTAATCTGTCAAGTTATTTGCATAACTTAGCTTAGATCTCTTCTAGCAATAGTCATTATCTTTCTTGTCTTTCATTTTGAGTTTTAAGCTTGTTAGAATAGTCTCATTAGGCCTGCATTTTGGTCATAAGTGTGTCAACTGCATCAGTAGCTTAAAAAAGATAATAAGTCATTTTCTAGTTCAATTTTCAGTAGGTAAATTTATCATTTAGCTTTTGAATTTCAGATTATAAGTAGCTTTTAGGTCATATTTCACAAGTTTACAATTAGTTTTAAAATTTAGCTTAATTTGTCATCTGTTTTTAGCTTTTAAATAAGCATTTTGTCTTTTCATTTTTCAAAACCAAACTCAGCATAAGCTGAGTAAACTATCTGTTTAGTTAAGCTTTTTCAATAAGCTATAGTTTTCCAAAGTCTTTTCAAAAAGTTTTTTTTAGAAGTCTTTAAGCTAGTCTTTTAGAAAAAGCAAGTTTTACTTCTTAAAAAGCTCATTTGCATGCTTAATTTTAAGCTCAAAGTTCCTGCAAGGACTGTTTGGTTTGAAGTTTCTTTTAAGAGCTTATTTAGATTTTCAGCTTATGGATTGCTTATTTGTGCTTGTTTCTAGTTTAGAGTAATTATTAAGTCTAGGACTAAGTAAAATCCAGCTTATTTAGGTAAGTCTTTAGCTTATTTAGTTTTAGAAGTTTAGCAGCTTTAAGTATAAAGCTAGCAGTACTAACTTTTAAGTTAGTACTGCTGAGCTTATTTAAGCTTTTCCCTCTTATTATTTTGCTATTTTCTTTTCATTCCTGCTTAATAGGTTTGTTTTAGGTTAGTAGTAGCTTATCTTGTCCTTGCCTTAGCTTATTTCTACTTTTTAAAGTTCTAAAATTTTGAACAAAAAGACAAAAAGATTAGTTTTAGTTGTATTTTCCTGTCTTTTAAGCTAGTTTACAGCTTATTTAGGGCTTTTCACAAAAAAGTTCTTTTATTAAAAATGCTTATTTTCAGTTGTTCTAAAACTTTGCTTTTATAAGTTTTTCAAAATAAAAAAAGAGAGTGGAAATCGGGGGTGAGCAAGACTTGAACCCCCGACCTCAACACTTTCACCCCTTTTTATAACACACACACCACACTCACTACCACTGCGCCCTTGGGTCTTTTTCATTATACTCTTACAATATTTTACTTTTATACACGTTTTTCCTTTTTAAGTCTATAAGCTGTTTTTAGCTTATTTCGTAGCTTATTCAATAAGCTGTGATCTCAAACTTATTTTTTCTAGGTTCTAATTAGTATAAGCTATTTTCTGTATTTTTTCTAGAATTTTATAGATAGTTTAGTATTTTTAAACATTTATTTTTATTAAAAACTTTAAAAAATCATAAAAAATAGAAAAATAATCAAAAAAATATAAATCTTTTTTAGAAAATTTTCTTTTATCATAAAGTTCCTAGGAAAATTAGTTTTACTTTCGTAGGGTCTAATTTGCAAAATTTCGTTTTTTAAAGAACGGGATTTGTTCCCGTTCTCGTTTTTCGCGTTTCAAAGCTTATTTCAACTCCGTTTTTATTCTAGTTTTCTTTAAACTTAATTTTTAGTCAATCAGAGTCCATTTAAAGAGAAAAATTCATTTTAGGTTTAAATTTTGGAAAATTAGTTTTTTTTAATTGCCGTTTAGGGCTCCCGTTTTGCGTTTTTAGTTAAAGTTTGATTTCTCGTTATTAGTTTTCGTGCTTAATTGTTATCTTTTGCTTTTTTTAAATTGTAGAGGTAGATAATCAAAGCAATCTTTGTTTCCAATTCAAATCATTGTCCGAACAACAAACGTGGTTTCAATTTCACAAATCGTTGGGGAATAACGACCCGGGAATCATACTTCCCGGTTAATATACGTATTGTATATATATTTGTGAAGATTTTCCTTTTTACCTTTGTCCTCAAGGGAAATTTGGTAATTTTCCATCATATATTATATTTTATATTTTTCGTGTATAGAATTGCTACATCAATTTTTGGCGCCGTTGCCGGGGATTTGTGATTAAGATTCTCTCGTTGGAAGTTTGTTGATCGTGATTTAAAGACCCTTTCATTTTTGTTAAATAATAAAATATAAAAAGTAAAAAAAAATATTTTTCTTTTCTTTTAGTATAATTATCATATAAAAATAAAAAAATCAAAAATAAATAAATCAAAAATCAAAAATCAAAAAATTGTCCATAATAAAAAAATAAAATAAACAAAGTTGGTAAAAGAACACCAACAAATAATACCTTCAATTGAGGTATTATCCATTAGTAAGTTCCCAACTCGAATCAAAGATTTAAAAACTTACCATTTGTGTCATTTACGAGGAACGACTCACCTTAAAAAGTAAAATTTTTAAGAGTTACCGTGAAGTAAATTTGATTATTTGGTTTAAGTTGTCTATCTCGTTATCCGTTAAATTTTCTTTTTCTACTTTGTGCATGCGCACTCGTTCTCAAACCCGCAACTGTAACCGTCAACAACAAGCCCCACCGGCTGTTGTAGAACCATTTAATTTAGAAGAACCTTTTGATAATCCTCCCCTAGTTCCAATGGCCGATAACCGGACTATGGCGGAATTGCTCCAAGCACCCACCGAGGGGTACGAGGATGCAATCGTAATTCCCGAAATCAATGCTAATTTTGAGTTAAAGCATGGTTTGATTAATCTTGTTCAAAAGAAGCAGTTTTTCGGACATGATAAAGAGGATCCACATTCTCACATCCGTTATTTCAATAAGATCACCTCAACGATGAGATTTTCGGACGTCCCGAGCACGTCAATTAAGCTTATGCTTTTTCCATTTTCTCTCTAAGGTTTAGCCCGAATTTGGCTAGAAAAAGAACCTCCTTGATCATTTTGACATGGGATGATCTTATTTCAAAATTCATTAATCAATTCTTTCTTCCTTCAAAAATGACAACTCTTCGAAACGAAATTACAAGATTTCAATAAAGATTTGACGAATCATTTTACGAGGCTTGGGATCGATTTAATGATCTTCTTCGAGCATGCCCACATCATGGATTTTCAGAATTACATCAACTAGATACGTTTTACAATGCTTTGAATGCTAATGATCAAGAGTTGTTGAATTCTGTTGCGGGTGGAAACTTTTTGGATAAGATTCCTCGTGAATGCTTGAGAATTATAAAGAGTAAATCCAAGGTTCGTGATTCACGAAACATGGCAGTCGTTGCCAAAGTGAGTTCAAATTCATCTACTCCCAGAATTTCACCAGACGTTGCTGCTCTTATAACCGAAGTTTCTGAACTTAAGAATATGATGAAGACTATGCTTATCGACAAACAAAAAGCCCAAGCTCCCGCACCCGTAAAAGCGGTCGAGCAGAGTTGTGTAACTTGTGGAGGTGCTCATTCTTATAAAAACTGTCCAGCCGCCGATGGCAACATTTATCGAGACAACTGATTAGTAATTTTCTTTCTTTAATACATATATAATATATTATAAAATATATAAATATATATAATCTAGAAAAAACAACAACAATCAATGAAACCAGGAGCAGTATAGACTATTCCCGGGTTGTTAATCCCCAATGAGGCTGTGCTGGAAAATCGATACAGTCGAAAGATTTGAGTTTGAAGGAAAGAATTGATTTGAGAGTGTGGAAAGGTAGATTAGACAATAACAAACAAAAACGTTTAAGAAAATCAAGAATTTAAAAACCAACCTTTTCAAGCTCATAATAATCAATTTCAACGAGGGATTTCATCCGAAATTACGAGTTATATGAAAGCTAAACTAATGTTGTCAATTATGAGAAATAGCAAGGTCAAATCAATGAAAATAGAAGAACTGGTAAACAAAACAAGAAGATAATCTTTAGGAAAAATTAGAAGTAATGGAATACGGAGTATTTTAGGAAGTTTCTTTCAAAATTAAGCATCAACTTTGGGTACTCTTCCGAGTAATACAATCCCAAACCCGAAGGGTGAGATGAAAGCAATCACTACTCGAAGTGGTGATGCTTACGAGGGACCCTCGATTCCTACTAATTCACTTCTCCTAAAGAAGGTATAGACGAGAAACCGAGGAGACAACGGATAAATAGAGCAAAACAAATTTCCAAGGAGAGTACCGCCTAAAACCCATACCTCCGGTTATCCCCATTTCTATTCCGGAACCCGATGTTCCGACGACTTTGCCTAAAACTACTCCCATTCCGGAACCCGATATTCTGAAGAATTTACCTAAGCCAAATATTCAATATCCTTTACGACGTGATGGATAAAATATCCCGTGGACAAAGTCGAAATCATAATGAGAGAAGATCTTCTAAATCTTTCAAGATTTGCGGCTTCGACATATTGTTTCGCTGATGCTTTACTTTTCGGATGCTAAGATTTGCTCCTATGCTTAAGAGTTTGTTTTTTTTTCTTGAATAAGGAAAAGTTGCTTGAGTAGCTAAGATACCAAGTGAATGAGTTTTGCTCCGGCGATGCTTTCAAAAAATGCTTCCGAAAAGCTTGGAGATCCCGGAAGTTTTTATTCCATGTTAATTTCCCAGGGAATGGATGTTAGTACGCTACGGCCTTTGCTGCCTCATCCGAAGAACGATTTTGGCGCAAGCATAATGTGTATGCATCTTTCTATTTGGGAAAAGCTTTCTCTGCCTGATCTTTAACACCACTTACACCAACTCGGATGACTTTAGAGTTAGCGGACCGATCAATTACTCATCCTAAAGGACTCGCTGAAGATATTTTTGTCAAAGTTGGGAATTTCCATTTTCCTACCGACTTTGTTGTTGTCGATTTCGAAGCCGATCCTCGAGTTCCTCTCATACTTGGGAGATCCTTTTTGAGAACCAACCGTGCTTTAATCGATGTATACGAAGGAGAGCTTGTTTTAAGGGACGGAAATGAACAAATAACTTTTCATGTCAATGGCACGTCAAAACATTCTCAAAAGCATGAAAACAAGTCAATTAAAATGGTTAATGACGCATGCAAGGATAGTTTCAAAAGGTTTACCGACGAACCCACTCAAGTTTGCCCACCTCCATCAGAAGATGTCAACAATGAAAAAGAAAAGTAGGAAGTGAAGAATCTTGCAGAGCCGACGGCTAAACGCCAATCTCGTATCACACCTTGTTTGAAGAATTTTAGAGTTGTTTGCAAGGAGGGCAACTTTCATTCAAACAAAACACCTCAAGTTTCTTCAGTTTTTGCAATCACATCCACTTTACCGTCTATTGAACCCAAGGATTCTCTCATAATGGGGGATGACCACCTTAGTACTTTTAGTACTGAAGAAATTGTCCCAATCCCAAGAGAATCTGAGGAAACATCCAGGAATGATAGTAAGAATGATTTACCTTCATGTGATGATCTTTCTTCCATCAAAGATCCACGTAATGAATCCGTGATTTTTTCTAACCCTCTTTGCGAATTTGATGTCAATTTCAATAACCCTCTTTTTGATGAAGAATTAGAGGATATCGAGTGCAAGGATTTTTTTGATTCCAACCTTGATGAGTTAACTTTCCTAGTCACACCTCTTTCTGATCTTAACAAAGATGAGAGTCTTATTCCAAGAGACGACATTGAGCTTCTATTCCACGATGATCCGTCTAAAAGCGTTGATTCCATTCTCGAGGGATTCATCGAAGATCCACCTTTCAAAGAGAATGAGAATTTATTTGAATTGGAATGTAAAACGAATGATGAGGCTGAGTGTTTCAATCCAGGAGGCGATAATGATGAGATCGATGCTTTTCTAGCTATCAAAGTTCCTACGTATATTGAAGGATATTATGACTCAGAAGCAGACGTATTATATCTTGAGAGTTTACTTAGTGATGATACTACCCATAATCTTTCTCCCGAACTATTTTTTGATCATGAACCACGACAACTTAGGAATGAACCAGAGAATGAACATTTGATAACTTTTTCTCCCAAGAGTGATCCTCTTCACCATGAGTTTACCGGTGAAATTATCACGATTCCTCCAGGAATTGTCAGAGAGCATGAGGATTACATCAATCGAATGTCGTTGCTATGCAGTAATTCATCTTCTCCGTCACCGGGAAATTTTCATACAATCATCGAGTCTCTTCCTACATCTATTACTCGCATTAAGGATAGTGACCCCAATAGGGAAGAGATCGATATATTTTCCAGACCAGATGATTCGATACCACCAGATATTGAAAGTGATTTTGACTCGGAAGAGGACATTATTGACAACTTGCTTAATAATGATTCCACTCATGAATGTTTAACCTTCAATATTAAGCCCGATGCACCAGTGATCAACAATGTTGATGAGCTTAATGAAGATGTATGTTTTGATCCAGGGGGAGGTGAGAATAATGTTGAAGTTGACGATTCCTTCACAATTGTCACTAGGACTTTTCTTCCGTTTCTCACCTACCCTGTGGTTTCTCCCTTACTTTCTTCCACCAAAAATGAAGACACCATTTATGACCCCGGCATCTCAACTTAGAGTCGCCGGTGGCTTCTCATCAGGATTTGATAGACTTGTGATCTTGATCTTCTTGAGATCACGAGTCATACATCATCTCTCCATCATCTTGTCATCTTGTTGAATAAGGTTTCAATAACCATGGTTCCCCGTTAATCAGTATAAATACTGCATGCGATCAGGTAGAATTTAAAAGAATCTCCTTGACAGGGTTTCGCAGCTGTACTAGCCGTTCTCGTTACCAGAACGTCTCAAATCAGACAATACGGTAAGAGTGAATCGGTAAGTTACTATCTTCTTGATTGAGTCGTCAATTTGCGTTCAGCTTTCCTATGTCAGATACCCTTGTGAGGCTGCCCATGGACATAAGATTGAAAATTGCTTTGGAGAAAATCAGTTGACGTGTTAATGAAGAAAGGGTTTTGTAACATGCCAAAAGTTTTATCTTTTACAAATTCATCCGTCAAATCATATACTGAACCGATATTGATATTCAATTGTCTCAAATTTGATCCATATAGGATCTCACAAGTCACCTGCCGTAGTGCTTGCTTGATGTTGGCAATGGTAGGATTTCCATCATCACTGTAAGTACTGATGTTCTGGAAAGATCACAAGGATAAAGCATAGGACTCTTATTATTTCACTTGTTTTCACAGTGTATGAAGAACAAATGTACTTTTTGATAGTGTCCTAATGAGATTTATTGATGAATACTTTTGGCTCTAGACTCAATAGTGCATTTTGGTTTTAGTGATCGAAGGTTGGAGTTGATTGCCACCTTTTCAATACCAACTAACTCGAAGTGAGAAAGTCAATAGATAACATGTTTAGTCTCTATGAGAAATGAAATATAATTCTTTTAAGAAATCCTGAGTGGCTAGGAAGGGTTGTGCATTGCATCACTAGGTCCATGATGACTATCTTCAATACCAGACAACATCTTAGTGTTTCTAATAGCATACGTATTGACCCGGTTTCTGCCTAAGTGTATGGAGGGCTTCTTTCTTTAGACCCTTTATCTTTACATTTCTTTTTCATTCTTCAACCTCTTCAATGCTTACCAAGACTTCATTACTAACACCTTGTTGGGTTTGTTCTAATGCTAGCTTTGTCTTAGTCGGCATTATTCCCATTCTCACTTTACACCTCTTTATATATCACACCTAAGGACTTCTAATCTAACTATTTGAATGTCCCTAGGTAGACCCCTCCAGTTCTGGCTGGATCATGGAACAAATACCTATCCTTAACAGCCTTATATCTCCATTATAATAAGTACATGGTCGGTCTTTGGGTATTTCCATTGTAGCCAATAAAACCATTTGAAAATCAATCAAGGTACTAGTGATATAAATCAAAACTTTTTGTACCTTGATGGTTTCAACTTTTCTAAAATTGCTCCCCCTGCATATGTGTATCGATATACGAAAGTGTTTTGCACATAAGAGGAAGAAGCTGCACTTGAGTCACTAAGATCACATTATAAGCCTTATATTTTAATCACAATTTCTCCCCTTATCAAAAATGTCAAATCGTTTGATATTTTGGATATCAATTGATTTATAATTAAGCTTTTAGGGAAAAAATATTACTTATTAGCATGCTTATTAGGAACATTTTAATGCTCCCCCTCGATTTATGAGGGTAGGATATAGTGTTGAGTACATATTTAGAAAGATTTTGAATTTATAGAAAAATTCATGAAAAATTATACTCAACACGTATATACTTATGATTTTACACTACATATATACATATTCACAAGATAAGATATGAGACAGGACATGTTATGAGATAAGATCAAGTATGACAAATTCATACTGTCCGCAACATTATCTTGTAGTACATCTTAAGTTCCCTTCCACTAACCAATCTTTGCAAGTTCCTCATCATCCGTCGTTCCAGCAATTGCTTGTCAATCAGATTCACCATAATCTCTGTCCGATTCTGATCCTTATTTGTCCATTTCCTCCTTGGCATGTCTTTGTTGTATCCCAACTTGAAGTTTAGTATCATTAATGGAGAGTTTCACGAATAGACTTGAGCGTTCGGTCAAAAAACTTGCACATCTCATTAGCTCTTACCAGTCTCTTGCGTTTGCTTGAGTTCTGATAGATAACCCCCTTCAGATCATGTGATGTGGTATATGGCTCTTTGACAGACATTCTTGGATAATCCTTTTTTAGCTTGGTGATGTTGAGCTTCTTCTGATAACTTTCTGCACCAAGCTAGACATCTTCAACCATTTTCTTGATAACGAGACTTTGTGTGAACATACACAGTGCAGCGGCCAGGTCAACAATGTCGTCGCCATCAAGATTGAATAGCTTGTGCTGAACATGAAGAAGAAGCATGTCTTCGACGTCATTCAAGAGTAGTCTTGAAAAGTTACCTTCTTTGAACGTATATAGTTTTCGATCAACTCTTCTCATAACAATATCTTCCAAATATCCATAACCAAACTACTTGTCAACCTTTACACTGAACACACTGATATGTGTGAAAACACATATCCATTTTATATAAAAAATAACCCTTAAAAGACTAAAATTGTACTTAAAATGCTTGAATACTGCTTGTTTTATCTTTGTGATTGTGTAGGTGCGGATAAAGCAAAAATCACAAGAAAACGGTCAAAACCGGACAAAAACGAACACGGGAACGGAAGAGCACGCAAAGAGCCAGGAGAAAGCTATCAAAAGTCAAAAGTGGACAACTCAAGTCAACCTTTAGTCAACTTAAGTCAAACCACAAAAAGAATGCTATTGGTCCAAACCTACAAAGGGAATGCCACGTTGGATGCTAAGTTACACTCAAGGATGGGATTTTTACACTTGAAGTACACTCAGAAGAAGCACAAAGGTGTCACATCATGGATTGCCACGCTGGCAATCCGTGTGAAGCAAAGAAGTGATCCAACGGCTCTAGGGAAGCATCCAATGATTGAAGGAATGTACGGACAAGATTGAGAGGAGCGTGTAACTGAATTTAGACCTGGAAGCTTCCTATTCGGGCCATAAATAGACCTTCACTCTCACATACACGAGTACCCTTTTCTTTTCTAGCTTAGCTTTAGCTTTTAGTTTTTAGCTTATGTAATTTTCATTTTAAATGTAATTTTCCTTAAGTAAACTTTTGTAATTTTCCTTTTAAAGAGTACTATAATTAAGTTTTTAGTGAATGAAATTAAGTTTTACCTTAAAATAATCTTTCATAAGCTCTTATTTCTCCCAAATAAAGCTTGTTACTGTTACATAAGCTCTTAAGCTACTCATAAGCTCAAACAAGCTCATCTAAGTCTCTAAGCTTAGGTTTGAGCTTAATTAGTCCCTTAATCTATTTAAACTTAAAAATCAGATAAAAAGTACCTATGCTTAATGGATTTGGACTTTTGGAAGGGAAGCTTAAAATGGAAGAGCTTCCAAGGACTTAACTAGCTTATCCAATTGATAAGCTAGAGCTGTTGATAAGCTCTTTGAGCACATTGATCCTTTGTTTAGCTAAGGATAATTGTAAGTCCTCTTTTATTTTTTCCTTATTAAAAATACTTAGTTTAGTTTTGCTTATTTGCTTATCTAGTGGCTTAATTGCGCTTATCTTAATCTATTTGTGCTTATTGATCATCTGTTTTTAGTTAATATAGCTTGGATCTTAGTTTTGTTTAAATTGTCATAAAATCATAAAAATAAAAACCAAAAATATTAGCTTAATTAGTATAGCTTATTGTTTATTGCTTATTTTATGCTTAGGATTGCTTATTAGTCTTGTTATAAGTTGTTCATTGTCTGGTTATTAAGTCTTGAGCTCTTAATTGAAATTTCATTTGCTTAATTGAATGTCATGTATGTTAAAGTAGTGTTTGGATTAGCTGAGTTTGACCTCAAAAAGTCAAAGGAAATTGATGATGACTTTTGAATCAGTTAAGTAATCATATAAAATCAGTTAGTGAAGTGAAATCATAGATTAATTTTCAACTTTGAAAAAGTTTTAGTGAAAACTATTGGATTTTGCACCAGGGGAGGTTATTTTCTTAAGCTAGCTAGGTAATTTTGATCCAAGTTTCTCTAAGCTTGGATTTTGATTGTTAAATGTTCATTCACACTCATTTGGAGTGTCCAAAGCTTGTTTGACCCTTAAAGGTCATCTGCAATTTGGTTTTGCCTATTACCAAGTGCATCAGATAGGGTCTATTGCAGTTCCTAACTGTAGTTCTTTTTAATCACATTCAAGTTAGCTTAAGTAGCTTTTAGCCTTTAAAATTCAATAGGCTTTTAGTTTACATACTAGTAATTTAGGTTTAAAACTTGTTTTTAAATTTCTAGCTTATTCTCTAAGGTACATTAGCTTTTAAATTTCACCAAAATTCCTAAAAAGCCAAAAACAGTAGTAAGTAATTCTTAGCTTCTAATTTTAGAATTTTAGCTTATAGGATTAGTTTTTATGAATTAGATTTATAGCTTATATCTAGTTTGTTAAGTTTTCATAAGCTCAGGTGCTGTAGTAGCTTTTTGTGCTTTCTAGCCTATTTAGTTTTTGTGCTTAAAAGAGAATTTTCAGAGTTTGTGCCTTTAATCTTTAATTTCAATTAGCTTTCAGTGTTTTCAGTTAAAATAGCTTGTCATTTTTAGCTTCTAGATATTACAAGCTTTCTAGAATAGTTTTTGGTTTTGAAAATAAGCTTAATTTGAGTTGTATGCAAGCAAAATAGTGAAACCTAGCTTTTTAGTTTTCAAAAGCCCACTTCCTGTAACAGCCTATTTCACAAGCTCTTCTTAATAAGCTCTTGTTGCTTTAAGCTCTTTTGAAAAGCATTTTCTAGTAGAATTTAAGCCAAGTTTTTAGGAAAACCAAGTTTCAGCTTTTGAAGTGCTTATTTGATTACTCAAAATTAAGCTCAAAAGTGCGTTAAGGTCTGTTTGGTTGTAGGGTGTGCATAAGTACTTATTGTACTTTTTCAGGTTATGGCTTGTGTAGGATCCCGTAACACTTCACTTCACTGAATCAAACACGAAATCGGAACTAGAAAATGAGAAAGAGTGTGAGTTGTTTAGAGAGAGAAAGAGGAGAGAGAAATGAGAGAGAAAAGTGAAATGAAATTATTAGATATTTTGAACAACTAACTTTTCCAAGTGGAAAAGTTCCTTATATACCCCCGACACTTAAAAGTGATTCGCGGGATATTTAGCTAGGACCCGGGCTCGGGTTTTGCTTGGGATTAAACCCGAAACATATACAATATTAGATTCACTATCGAGCCCGATTCCCGATAATATTTTATTACAACATTAACTAATTAAAGACCGAAGCTCCATCGTAGAGTGACCGAGCTTCCTTGTTTGACTCAATAAATTGAGGCTAACAGCTTGTGTTTTTGTGCTCATTTCTGTCATAATAAGCTCATTAGGTTAAAATTAGCTTGTTAGTTGCTTAGCTATTCATTAGGATAGTTTATTGTGACTTTTAGGCTTAATTAGTTTAAGTGAAAAAAAAACCAAAAAGCTTAGTTTTAGTTTCTGTCAAGTTTAAGCTGTTCTATTAGCTTATTTAAAGCTTTTCAATAAAAGTTGCTTTTATTAAAAATGCTTATTTTTAGCTTGTTAACAACTTTGCTTTTATAAGTTTTTGGAAAATAAAAAAAAAGGAAAGTGGAAGTCGGGGGTGAGCAAGACTCGAACCCCCGACCTCAACACTCTCAACCTTTATAACACACACACTACCATTGCGCCCTGGGGTCTTTTTCATTAGACTCTTGCAACATTTATTCTTTATACTCATTTAGCCTTATAATTTAATTAAGTTGTTATAGCTTATTTCGCAGCTTATTCAATAAGCTGTGATCTCAAGCTTATTTTTCCTAGGTTTCAATTAGTATAAGCTATTTCGTGTAATTTTTCTAGAATTATAATATTGCGTGAGGAAACGCAATCGCTTAGTTTGGGGAATTTTGATATGTGTGAAAACACATATCCGTTTTATATCAAAAATGACCCATAAAAGACAAAATTGTGCTTAAAATGCTTGTATATTGCTTGTTTTGTCTTTGTGATTGTGTAGGTACGGATATTGCAAAAATCTCAAGAAAACGGTCAAAACCGGACAAACACGAACACGGGAAAGGAAAGAGAATACAAGATCCGGGAGAATGCTATCAAAGGTCAACCAAAGTCAACCCTTGGTCAACACTAGTCAACCACTAAATGACAAAACTCCCAAAACACCATAAAAACCCTTAAAGTTAAATCAAATCACAAAATAAACCCCTAAACCCTAACACCGTTAGTCCTTTATCAACATAGGACTAACAGTCGTTATCCTACTTATAAAACCCAAAAAAAACCAATCCCTGTTACCCTTGCCCAAGCCCAAAACACATTTCCTGGCCCAAACCCTTTCTATAAGCCCAAAAGTCAAACGAATATGAGCCCGGGTAAAAAAGAAGTCAAACACACTCTTATAAAAGTAAAAACGCGGGAAAAACTGTTGTTACTGTTCATCGTCGTCTCCAATATTTACCTGCGTCAAAACAAAGGGTAAATGCAAATTGGCTACGTGGCTAGTTAATTCAAGTGACAAGCAATGATATGGCAAAGCTATACGTCATCAAACGCTCTCATTGGTCAAGACACCTTAAGGGGAATGCCACGTAGAAGCAAAGAAAGCACACAAGGATGGGATTTTTACACTAATTCCTTTGCAAAAGAAGCACAATGGTTCTGACACACGGATTGCCACGCTGGCAATCCGTGTGCTCATCAAAACGATCCAAGGGCCAAGAATGAAGATCCAATGATTGGCATACATCAAGGGTGTGGATTAAGGGGAGCATCTAACTGAATTCTGAGCCTAGTAGTCTCTCAGTAGTTTTAAGAGATAGCAATCACTCACAAAGGAGATATCTAGGAGTAGTTTATAAATTAGCTTATTAAAATTAGCTTTTGTAATTTTCATTTAAAATGTTTTAGCTTAATGTTTGTTTGATGTAATTTCCTTTTTCAATATTGTAAGCAGTTTTTCATTAATAGAATTCGAATTTTATCTTACTTTTCTAAAGCTCACTTTTACTCAAACTGTGTCTAATAAGCTAGTAATGTTACATAAGCTTCTCATAAACTCAGATCAAGCTCTTTGAGTCTCTAAGCTCAAATTGAGCTATTAATAAGCTCTTAATATACTTAAATCTAAAAATCAGCTTAATACCTCGGCTTATTGGATTTTGAGCTTTTTGGAAGATGAGCTAACCATGGAAGAGCTCATAAGGACTTTTACTGGCTTATTCTTAATAAGTCAGAGCTTGTAGACAGCTCATTAGAGCCTTTGATGCCTTTGTTTAGCTAAGGCTCTAGTAAGTTTTCATTTAGTTTTACTGTCTTAATTTTCTAGCTTAATTCTGCTTATTATGCTTATTAGTTTGCTTATTAGTAGTTAAACCTGTCTTATTATGCTTATGAATGTTGTTGCTTATCTGTTTTCATAATTATAATGCTTAGATCTTAGTTTTCTTCATAATCTATCACAAATCATTGAAAAACCAAAAATAAGTAGCTTAGTTAGTAGCTTATTAGTTCTGGCTTATTTGCTCTTTGTTATTTGCTTATCATAGTTGTCTTAAGCTACTTGTTATCTGGTAATTAGGATTTGAGCTTTAAATTTCTATTTCATAAGATAAAATAGAATGGATCATAGTTAAAGGGGTGTTTGGGTCAGCAGCACTAACCATAGGTTAGTGTTGTTTATAGCTTCTTAGTCTTTTGTGTTGGTATTAAAACTCAAATTTAGGATTGTTTAAGCTGTTTTTATAAGTTAGAATTAAGTCAGTTGAGTTTTCAATAGTTAATAGCTTATTAGTTCAAACCTGTTAATTAGAATTTGCATTATTAGCTTAGATCAGTTCTAGCTTTTGCATTTACTTAATTTACATTTAAACTTGTGTTTTAAGAGTGTTAGAATAGTCTCAATAGGCCTGCATTTTATCTAGTCTAAATTTTTGTCATAATTGTGTCAACTGCATCAGCAGTTATAATAGACAAATTTCCATTTTCTAGCTTAATTTTTAGAGAGTTAAAATAGTTTTTAGCTTTTGCTTTTCATAATTCAATAAGTTTTTAGGCCATTAATCATCTTTTTCAAATTGCTTTTTGAAGTTAAGCTCTTTTGATAATCTGTTTTTAACCTGCAAATTAGCTTTTTGTCTTTCAACTTTCAAAAACTAAAGTCAGCAAATGCTAGCTAAGTTGTCTGTTTTCAAAAAGCTTTTCCAATAAGCTCTTGTTTTCCTTATAACTTTTTAAGAGCATTTTCAAAAAGCCACTTAGTCAAGAAAAACTAAGTTTCATTTCATAAAAAGCTCATTTGGTTGCTTAAAATTAAGCTCAAAGTCTGCCTTAGGGACTGTTTGGTTTCTAAGTTTTCAAAAGAGCTTATTGTGATTTTCAGCTTATTATTTTTTATTCTATGCGTGTTTCTAACTTAGGTTAGTCTTATTAGGTTAGGTTTTAGATGTTAGAGTAGCTTATTAAAGTCTTGGTTTAGGCTTATTCATATGATGTCAAGTTCTTAAGTTTCATATAAAAGCTAAAAAAGAAAGTTTTACATTTTTCTGTCTTTTAAGCTGTTTTACAGCTTATTCCTTAAGTTTCAAAAATAGTTTCTTTTATAAAAATTGATTATTTTTCGGTGCTTAATAACTTTGCTTTTATAAGTTTTCTAAAAAAATAAAAAAAGGGAAAGGTGGAAATCGGGGGTGAGCAAGACTCGAACACTCTACCTCAACACCCTCAACCCTT
>BQNB010045726.1:14335-29283 GCA_026074375.1 Tanacetum coccineum | reverse complement strand
AAACAGCTTAGGTGTGTCAAGTTTAATCCATTACGACACAAATCAGCACTAAAAAATCTACTCCTTGGCCTTTATTCATCTAAAATTTAATCGCATTATATTATACTTATATAAAATTCAGTAGTATTGCTAGGGGAATCGTGAGTTTTTTCACGAACTCTGAGACACATATTACGGAAATAGTCCTTTGGGTTATCGATCCGTTGCAAAGTTAGTTCTTAATGACTAACTTTGCAACGGAACGCTAACCCAAGGACTATATCCGTAAAAAAATTCACCAACCCCGAGATATATACTTTACGGAAATAGTCCTTGGGTTATCGTTCTGTTACAAAGTTAGTCCTTAATAATGACACTATACGAAAATAGTTATTGGGTTATCGTTCCATTGCAAAGTTTGTCCTTAATGTAAAATCACGCGCTCCGGAGCGCTGGTCGTTATTACTTGTTAGGTGATATTCTACTCGTCTTGCCATATAGCATCATGATCAACTTTATGTATAACAAAAAGGAACTCTGTAAAAATATATTCAAATTTAATGATACATTACAACAAAATAAGTAGAACATGATAAAAAAAAATACATAATGTGAATGCAATTGATAAGACATAGCATATGCATTTCAATGATATATTTGTCAATAGTCGTCTACTTTTTCGAAGGTGGTGGAGCGAAGAAAGGAATTTGAGGAATACTTGTCGGAAGGTTTGGAATGGTAGGCATAGAAGGCAATGGAGGGAGCGAAACTTTTGGCATGTTAGGGATAGTAGGCATATTTGGCAATGTCGGGATGGTGGGCATCTGAGGTTGTGGCATGTTCGGGATGGTGGGCATCTGAGGTTGTGGCATGTTTGGAATGGAGGGTATCTGTGGTAGGTTTGGAATGGCGGGTATTTGTTGTTGAGGCGTCGAAGTTGCTTGTAACAAGTTTCGTGAAGCATAACACACCTCATTCCCTGCGAGAGAGATTAACACTAGGACGAAAATACAAATGTAGCCGGTGGAAGCCATGATTGCGATTATCGTTTGCTAAATGAAGCGTTTACTAGGGTGGGAAGAGGCAAATAAACTAGAATTGCTTGTGAATGATAATGTGCATTATGAAGGTATATATACGGAATGCCTGAGTGGTTCAGATGCTTAAAAATAAAATAATATGTTGTGGTAAGACTTTTATGTGGTTAGTTAGGAACTGCAAAGATGTAGGTAAACAACATTAGATTTCCATATTACTATTTTTCTTCTCAGATCCAACAAAGCTTATGTAGTATTTGGTAAACTAACATGAACCTTGTTTCATATAAACCCGAAAACCGAAAAACCAACACATATAACAACAAATCAAACATTAAACACTAATCTACCCCTACTGATTCTTCAAGTAACAATAATCATTTTAAATTCTATATGATATGAACAAAGAATTGGTAACTGGAAATTGACTATTATAGAGTCAGGTACCTTGATAAGAAGCAGGATTATAATTTCATTTCAGATGAGGTGTTATTTGATTTCGATCAAGTTGTTTTAGTCAAGAACTTTACTTATTGAACACACGATGCTCACATAGTACATACATACATATGTGACGATGTCTTGTTGAACACACGATGCTCACTTAACCAATGGTACAAAACCAAATTCCTGAGCCAAATAAAAGATGAATGAATGCATGATTCATTTTGTAAATTTTTTGAATGAATTAGATGCAAGTTACCAAGCTTCGTTCTTTGTTAGGTTGCGAGGTTGGTGTAAAGTTGGTTTTGTTTGATGTGATTAATAACTTCATCTGATGTCAAGTACTTCACCGACAAACCGCGTGAGATGCAATCTCTGCAATTACACAAACAAGCATCATTAAGCTTTGTGTTACAGCCCAAAAGAAAAGTAAGCATGAGGATATAAGTTTGATGGCTACCTTACTAAAGTTGAACTGATACGATTTGGTACTATTTCATCAACCACTTCGATATTACTCTGCAAAGTTCAGCAAAGGAATGAGATATAATCGAGAAGATGCAATAAAACGGTATGTTCAATGGTTAGTGACAAAGTAATGGCCTAGTACATTGTTTTCTGTCAATATTTCATCACGAGCAATAATTTTCTCAATGTCTTGGCCTTCTCTTCGGATACAAACAACACCATAATCTTTGCATATAGTCCTGACCTATTTATTAAAGAAAATAAATGATAATCATGTTGCAGTTGATAAAGCAAATCATGAACTCGTGCTCCCAAACAACTTATATAGCTCATTTCATGGTTTTCATTTCTCAGGGGGTGTTTGGATGTGCCTTTTAAGTGATCACCTTTACTTGTTTAGAGTGTTTGGCTAAAGATATTATCAAATAAATCAGATTTCACGAAATAATTAAAAAAAACGATTAAAAGAAGCTGTTTAGTTAGGTGTTTGGACAGAAGGATTCGGTTAGAGGGTATGGGTGTGCTCGTTTTTAAATATGTTTGCTGTAAGGTTTGGTTTGAAGGATTAGTTTAAACTCATAGAATTAGGCATCCTCCCGATCCACCGTTAGGGCTAGGTATATAAATCGATACCATTCCCCTCTTTTCAAACTCATACCCACAGTGAAACCTTAATGCAAACCAAACGCCCCTAACAATTTACTGGTTATGATTCTTCAAGGCACAAGTCTCACTTTGAAAACACACATCCAATCACACCCTTGATGAGTTGCATATACTGTTCGTAAAGAGATATGATTGAGATCAAATTTACCTGCTCAGGTATCCAAGCTCCAGGAGTGCTAAATGATTCTAGCAGATCAGAGCCACAGACTAACATAACCTTTAGATATGCTGCGATAGCATAAACAAGATTAGTAGCAATATCAACCCGTTCCCTTACCCAAAAACGAGTGGAAACTCGAAAGTTGCCATAAGTCTTTTTTAGTGCATAAAACCTCGGAAACATTTTTAAAAAACCAGATTACTATTTAAGATACATTAATAATATATGCAAAGAAAGTAATTATAGCAAAACTTTGGACCAAAAGTGTCTCGACTCTCGAGTCAACCGAGCCTGTTTTGACCCGTTACCCAACCTGTTTAGCCCAGCTATTTTGCTACCTCTAAACTCTAGATAACAGAAAAAAAATAAGCAAAACTATCACTCCACTTTTTAAGACCCGTGTTACCAAGCCGTATATGCCAGCCATATGCTACTCTAAAACTGTAGAATAACAGATTAAAAAAATAAGCTAACTCTCTCTAGCACAAACACTTTCTAAAAAGATTAAAGACTCATTACCACTAGGGAAATTAGTCCGTTAATCACAATAAGAGATCGGGATTCTTGAGACAACTACAGGTTAATGAGCGTTGAAACGAACTTTGCTTTGCCTAAAACAGATAATTAGTTCTGCATTAATAAATACAGAGAAAAACAATTATGCAGAGGCTTCATACATTGGATCTGTGAATCATAAAACTATAAAAGGCATTGCACACGATTTGCATGTGTGTGCGCGCGCATCGTGAGGGAGAGAGACTGACCTCCCAGGTATCCACCATTACGAACTCGGAACTTTTGCAAGCTAATTGGCACATTGTAATACGATGTTCCGCTGGTATGAGACCCTACACAAAGATGAAAAGTTTAAAACAGGTACAGGAACCCGAACACCCTCTATGGATGTTAGTTGGAACATTAAAAGTCATAAAAAGAGACTACCTTTTTCTTGTAAGCATCATTTACAGGCGACATATACCCTCCAATGACTTGAAACCCTTTTGAGTTAAGTGCATCTCTTGCCAATTCTAAGCACGAAAAAAAAAGTTAGCATACATCTGAAACTATATTCAATCATGTTGACCAAGATCTATGACATGTCAACATGAAGTCAGAATAACTTTGTTTTGAGTGTGCAACTACATACCAAAAAGCCGTAAATGCATGAATGTAGGAGGATTGAAGCTTCCGGTCGATACCAAAACTACGCGCATTTTACCCCTGCAAAAGTGTGAGAATTCCGAAACACTTCAAGGTTTTAACTTTTGTATTAAGGGGGGTATTTGTTTCGGCTTATATAGCCGGCTTATGGTTTATTTGGTTTCGGACTTATGTTTCATAAGCTCACTTTTTGTGGCTTATTTTGAAACTTTTCGGCTTATATAAGTTTATTATGACATAATAAACTTATATAAGCCGAAAAGTTTCAAAAAAAGCCACAAAAAGTGAACTTATGAAACATAAGCCGAAAACCACATAAGTCATAAGCCCGCAAAAACTATCACA
This sequence comes from Tanacetum coccineum, assembly GCA_026074375.1. Classification (NCBI taxonomy): domain Eukaryota; kingdom Viridiplantae; phylum Streptophyta; class Magnoliopsida; order Asterales; family Asteraceae; genus Tanacetum; species Tanacetum coccineum. The sequence goes on along the minus strand of BQNB010045726.1, from coordinate 25,023 downwards.
TGCTTTTTCGGTATATACTAACATAAATTGCAATGTATAAACACATAGTTCTGTCAAACTTACATCGTGCTCAAATGCGAGGAACCATTCTCGTCTAACGATAACTTATCAGTCGGCAACAAATCATCCATTTACGCTTCCTGGTATCTAAAACACACACAACATAAAGTTTCATAAGGTTTAGCATTACATAAAAGAATAAAACAAACCAGTATTCATTTAAAGGGGGTGTTTGGATGTGCATTTTAGTCATTGCAATTTAACAGATTAGTACTTATAAATTAACTGATGATCACTAATAAAACAATTTCAGCTTTGATTATTTCAACTTATAATTTAAAATCTGAAGCTGCATAATTTACCTTAAGTGAAACAAAGATTCACGAATGATAAGTTAAAGTGATTATTTATTTGTAGCGTATGTTTGCCTCAGTTGCTTTGGTGATCAAGAATATATCCTATGTATGTTTATTTGGTCGATCGATCATGATGGAACATGTGGTGTGCAGCAGCGGGTCAAACCCGAACCCAACCGAAGAAACCCTATTCGAACCGAAAACCGAAACTGACGGAAACGTGAACCGAGAATCGAATCGAAGTTAAGAGAGCGAGAGCGAAACCGAACCGAAGTTATGAGAGATAATCCGATTTAGATAGTTCATGTGTATTTTGCCTTGTTTTGACGAAAAATAGAAAACACAAACAGTAACTATATAAAACCGAAAGCAAACCGAATTATGTCCGTTTCGGTTCGGCTCGATTTTCGAGGTTGAATTTTCTTAGCCTAGCGTGAACTGTGCGTATGTGCAGTGGATATTTGTATGGCTTATGTTGTTCGTACCCCCTCTAAAACAAGGGCGGAGCTAGACTTTTTATTGTGGGAGGGCCAAACACGAAAATTGTATGAAGTTAAGAGGCCAAAATGTGAAATATAAAATTTATTAAATTATATCAGTGGAAAATTGCACTAGATAGTATAGGCCAAGCTTTTGGGAGGGCCAGATCCCCCTGTACAATGTGTTTTTTAAGAGCGTCTTGATTCTTATAGAAAAGAATGTTGTTATTACATCAAAAATTGTTAGTGATTTTAGTATTATTTTTTTCCTATGACTCATAATGTTGTTGGAAAATTTTAATGAAAAATGTGTTTTCATTAATTTTGGACATAGATAATTATTAGTAAATATAATTATTAAGTGTAAGGCTTTGTAACAAGCCATTATATGTTCAAAAATGAAGTTAGTGTGAATGAGATATCGAGTCTCAAAGAAGGGTAGTTGGAATAGAGAAAATTGGTTAAATTGAGTAATAACAGCTAATTAATGTGTCTTTGACTGACAATTAAATTGGGTGTTATTATTTGCAAATTAAATGTGTCATTGACTGACAATTTAAATTGGATTGTTTATGATTTGTAAATTTAATAAGTATTGACTATTATTTTAATTGCTTGATTGGCCATGATTTATGGAGTCATTGATTGACAATTAATTTGGCTGATTTTGATTGGAATTAATGAGGATTAACCAGCTATTGATTGCACCTTATGCTATGGATGTGTATAAATAGATGACGTCAAAAAGTTCACTATAGCTCCAATATTTGTAATAGACCATATGCTAATCATAGCCACTCATTTTTTCATCAAAAAATAAAGAACTCACTTACGAACCGCTTTTAAAAAAATTAATAATTTACACACACTGTTAATCGCTACGCAAACAAAACATTTATCATCGCGACGGAATTATAATTAACTTTCTATAGAGGGGCGACACGATGTACTTTACGACGAATTTTTTTTATGATTTTATGAAGTCATATATGATTTTATAAAATCATAATTATGATGTGTGAAATCTTATATGAATTTTATGGTAAAATCCATATATGATTCGTTATACGAATCATATATGATTCGTCATACGAATCATATATATTTTCGCAATTCGTGACTGTAATATAAAACTGGAAAAATAATTCGTCGGAATCACAAATCATATATTATTTATGAAATATATATGATTTTCGCAATTGTGACTGAAAAAATTGAAAAAAGTTAGTTAGAATACAAAATCATATATATGATATTTTAGCCTTAAGCTTTCATTTAGTTTCTGTCAAGCATAAGCTTTTAACAGCTTATTTAGTTCTAGCTTTTAGCTTTTTAGAGCCTATTTAGATTAGTTTAGACCCTCTTTAGCTTGTTTTAGTTCAAACTTAGCTTATTCGACCACAAGTCCAAAATGACTTAGCAAAAATTAGCTTTTAAAGCCCTTTAAGCTAAACTGCCACCTTTAAGCTTATTTTTAAGCTTATTAAGTGCTTTTCGTAAAAAGTTGTAGTTAACAAAGTTGTTAAGCCCCACGAGCTTAACAACTTTGCTTTTTGAAGTTTTCGAAAAAAAAAGGGGAAAGACAAGAGGTCCGGGTGAGCAAGACTCGAACCCGTGACCTCTCGATACAGTCCCCTTTATAACACACACTCTTACCACTGCGCCCTTGGGTCTTTTTCGTTAAAGACTCAAGGGCTTGCATATTTAAGGGTGTTTTGGCTTTTAGGCTTATAAGTTGTGATTAGCTTATTCGGGGCTTATTTTTAAGCCAATTTTGCTTTTCTTATTTTTCGTAGGTTATTTATAAGGTAAAGTATTTTTAGTAAATTTTTCAGAATTTTTCGAAGTCATTTAATATTTTTTATAATTTAATTTCGTTAAAAATTTAATTAATTCGTAAAAAATACAAAAATTATCAAAAAAATATTTTGCTTTTTTAGAAAATTTTCTTTTGTCATATAGTTTGTAGGAAAAATACAAAAATTTTCGTAGGGTCATTTTTACAACTTTTCCTTTTTTAAAGAACGGTCCGGGTACGGGATTTTGTCTTGACTCGTTTTTGGGTCAAACGAACTCCGTTTTCGGTCTAGTCTTTTTCATTCTTCGTTATTTGTCCCGTAGAGTAGTTTAGAAGTGAAAATTTCTTCGTAGGGTTATTTTTAAAGATTTTAGGTTTTTCCCCCTTTGTTCGGGATTCGTGCTTTCGTTTTTTAGCTTAATTTCATAATTTTTAGGTTTTTCTTAAACGTTTTTGTTTATTATTGTTTAATTTAACTTCCTGCACTCTCAAATCGTTTTTCTCCTTCAAACTCAAATCTTCGACTGTATCGATTCTCCAGCACAGCCTTGTTGGGGATAAACGACCCGGGAAAATTCTATACTACTCTCGGTATTATTGACTTTGTTTCCAGACTATTCTTACTATATATATCCTATATTTTATTATATATTATATATATTTTAAGGAAGAACTAAAAAAAATATAAATTAATCAACCTCATGCAGAAGGTCCAATCCTTCTAAAAAAAGTGCACAAGTGTGCAAGCATGTGGAAGCATGGAACATTCAGATTTTTTGTGTCACAACTATGTTCTGAATGGTTTGATAGATCCTTTGTATAACGTGTACTGCAAGACCATGACTGCCAAAGAATTATGGGAGTCATTGGAACGCAAATACAAAACAGAGGATGCTGGTACAAAGAAGTTCGTGGTAGCTCGGTTTTTGGATTACAAGATGGTTGATTCAAAGAACGTGATAAGTCAGGTTCTGCTACACGACATTCATGCTGAGGGAATGACTTTGAGTGAAACTTTTCAAGTGGATGCTATAATGAAAGTTGCCTCCATGCTGGGTAGAATTCAAAATAACTACTTGAAGCAATAAAGCGAGGGAGATTGAGTGTAGGGTTGAAGACTTGGTTTTTGTTCGTCAGTCTACGTATTGAAGAGGACAACAAGTTGGCTCAGAAAGACACTTATGCACCTGATTCTGCCAAGGCTAATATGGTTGAACATGCTGGGTCATCTTCAAGGTCCAATTCTAAGGGAAAAGGCAAAGACAAAAAGAAGAATGACAAGAAGGGCAAAGGGAAGTCTGAGTACCTTGCTCCTAAAGCTGGGATTATGAAACAGAAGTTCCAGGGGACTTGCTACAACTGTGACCAACCAGGTCACCGTGCTGCTAATTGCAAGATGCCGAAGCGGGTGAATCCACGTCAGGCGAATATGGTGGATGAGAATGTGGACATGATTGCGATGGTGTCTGATGTGTGTGCCATGATCTCTGAGGTTAACCTGGTAGGTACTAACAACAGTGGTTGGTGGATTGATACTGGGGCAACTTGTCATGTGTGTGATTGATAAGAGTATGTTTCACTCTTTCAGAGCGGTTGACAATGGACAGAAGCTGTATATAGGCAACTCTGCAACTGCTGATATCAAGGCGTAGGAGATGTTATTCTAAAAATGACATCCGAGAAAGAGCTCAAGTTGACTAATGTCTTGTATGTTAGGAGAATCGCAGAATCTTGTGATACGTTGGCTTTTATTAATTGGTTTGGTTTTCGTCTAGTTTTTGAGTACTGATAACGTTTTGTCTTGTCTAAGAATCAAATGTATGTTGGTAAGGGATATGCCCTGAATGGTATGTTTAAGCTCAATGTAATGGTTGTCAAGGAAATGAAATCAATAAAATGAATCTTCTGCTTATTGATTGGAGTCTTCTAATGTGTGGCATGGTCGTCTTGGACGTGTAAATTTTAATTCGATGCGTCCTTTAATTAAATTTAATAGCATACCAAACTTTTATATTGATTCTAAATACAAATGTGAAACTTGTGTTGAAGCCAAACTTACAAGAGCATCTTTCAAAGTGGTTAAGCGAACAACCGAACCACTTGATATGATACACACAGACATATGTGATCTGAAATTACTACCCACGAAGGGTGGCAATAAGTACTTTTCATTGTTTATTGATGGATTGTAGAAAGTTATTGCTTATGTTTACTTGTTGAAAGTAAATATGAGCCTAATAGACAAGTTTTCTCTATACAAAACCAAAGTTGAGAATCAACTTGGTAGGAAAATCAAGGCTGTACGAAGTGATAGAGGAGGTGAATACGTGTCTCCATTCGCCGAGATTTAGGTTGCGAATAACATGGAATTAGAGACACGAGTTCACTGCTCCCTATTCACCTCAGCAAAACGGTATTGCCGAAAGGAAGAACCGTACCTTGAAAGAAATGGTTACTGCCATGTTGATTAGTTCTGGTATGAGTCAGGACATGTGGGGGGAAGCCATTCTGACGGCTACTTATCTTTTAAATAAGATACCTCGTAAAGAAAAAGAAGAGACCCCTTATGAATTATGGATGGGACGAAAACCATCATATTAGTACTTACGAGTGTGGGGCTGTTTAGCTAAGATAGCTGTGCCAACTCCCAAGACCTAAAAGATTGGACTACAAATCTTGAGGATTGTTTAATTTTTTTTTTATTTTTAAATTATGGGGGGAAAAATATGCTAAGAACAGCAACTGCTTTCGTTTCATTGTACATGAATCGAAAAATCCGGATATACAAAAGAATACAATAATGGAATCTAGGAATGCTTCTTTCTTTGAAAACATATATTTCCTTGTTTATCAAAGGAAACTGAAGCTCATCTAGGTTAGATGACAAGTTGGTCAAGATTAGAGACAAAGAGACGATACATGATCTCCAAGATGAGAGACAAGATCAAAACCGAGGAGGAAAGAAGTTGACCAAGAAGAAGCAACTTAAGGGCAAGAAACGGGGAAATCATTGGACCCGATTTTGTTTCTTTGGTTCATGGTAGAAAATGAACCCACACTTACTCGAGGAAAAGAAAACGGTACTTCCTCGGAAGGGCAACAATAGGAGAGATGCCATCAAAGTGAATAGAATCTTTTTACAAAACATACGTGGAGCTCGTGGATTTACCTCTCTGGTTGTAAAGCACCTAGGCTATAAAGGGATTTTCATGAAGAAGATGAAGAGATGGCACGTTGACAAAATATAAAGCAAGATTGGTAATCCAAGGGTTTAGACAACGTGAAGGTTTAGACTACTTTGATACTTATTCGCCGGTTACGCGAATAACCTCGATTAGAACAATAATTGCTATTGCCGCATTAAGAAATTTGGAAATTCACCAAAATTGGATGTTGTATGAAAAAACGGCTTTTCTAACGGAGATTTAGAAGAAGAAATATATATGAACCAACCTGAGGGTTTCATAGCTCCTGGACAAGAGGGCAAGGTTTGTAGACTTGTTAAGTCGTTGTATGGCTTAAAGCAAGCTCCCAAACAGTGGCATCAAAAGTTTGACCACACCATGTTAGAGAGTGGCTTAAAATTAATAAATGCGACAAGTGTGTTTACGTGAAGGACACAAGTGCTGGTATGTAATTTTGAGTTTGTTATGTCGATGATATGCTTATGTTGGCAGTAACGATCAAGATAATTAGATCACTAAGACATGTTGAAATCAAATTTGAATGAAGGATATGGGTTGGTGATGTGTCCTTGGAATTTAAAGATCATACGAACTCAGAAATGGACTTGTGTTAAGTCAAGCACATTACGTGGACAAAATTCTTAATACTCATAATGCGGGGGATTCCGGCCAAGCTAGAACTCCAATTGACACCAGTTTGCATCTATCTAAAAATAGAGGCTTAGGTGTTGCCCAATTAGAGTATTCAAGGATTATTGGCATGTTAATGTACTTGATGACAGGTACCCGACCTGACTTAGCATATGCAGTTAGTAGGCTAAGTAGGTATACGAGTAATCCAAGTTATGCACATTGGAAAGCTATAACGAGGGTACTTCATTATTTGAGATACAGTCGTGATTATGGACTGCATTATGACAGACATCCTGCTGTTATCGAGGGATACAGTGATGCAAATTGGATATCTGACATAAAGGATTCTAGATCGACTAGTGGATATGTGTTTACACTAGGAGGGGCCGCTATATCTTGGAAGTCTTCCAAGCAAACTGTTATAGCTAAGTCCACGATGGAATCAGAATTTATCGCGCTAGATAAATGCGGAGAAGAGGCGGAATGGCTACGTCAATTCGTAGAGGACATACCAAGGTGGCCTAAACCGGTAACGGCCATTAGTATACATTGTGACAGTAAATCGGCCATGGGAAGAGCTAAAAGTACAATGTATAATGGAAAGTCCAGACATATCCGTCGTCGACATAACTCGATACGACAACTACTCTCAACTGGAGTTATCTCAATTGACTATGTGGCGTCAAAGGATAACATCGCGGATCCGTTTACAAAAGGCTTAAGCAGAGAGTTAGTTAGTAAGTCGTCTAAAGGAATGGGACTAAAGCCCTTGAAGGAATGAGTTTCTATGAAGGAAAACCTAACCTAGTTGACTGGAGATCCCAAGATCTAGGTTCAATAGGACAACCTAATCATAGAAATGTGGGGGAAGTCACGTCAATGTGGGGGAGTTACTTATCTTGTAACCTCCTAGCCCATTCCTATAACAATGTGACTTGTTGAGAGGTCAAACATATGGCTTTAATGGTTCAAGATGAAATCATAAAGCATAAAGATTCAAGATGAAATCTGAATGTATATGTTTCTAATTATTCAAGATAAAATCACCTATGTGAGAGACAAGTGGGGTCGCTTCGAAGGGAATTGTGGGGGCGCAATTCCTAAGAGCTCTTGCAGAACCAGGCTAGTGCTCATGACTATGACGGGCATGACTATGAGGACTTGACAAGGTCAGGGAGAGTCCTGTGTGAGTATGTATTGTCGTCTACATAAACGGGTGTTGAGTTCAAGGACATCGCGTCTACTCAGACCTAGGAGACTAAGTGCATCTCACAAGGGAAGGTTCAAAGGGTCACACCTACCTATCCTATGCAGAACTTAACCGCAGAAATTTTACGAAAAGTTTTGGGTGTTTTTGATTGATCTCCATTCATGTGGGGGATTGTTGGAAAATGGTATAGCAAATATGAGTTTTTGCTAACTTTGGACAACATTTAATATATGTAGATGTTATATATAATAATAGATGTTTGGGGCTTTGCGTTCTTCTCTAAGAGAGCTTCGCAACGAGCAAAACTATGTCCAAAATGGAGTTAAGATGAATGAGATATCGTGTCTTAAAGTGAGACACGTGAAACACAAAATCTGGGGAACAAGAACTATCCCACATCGCCCAAAGTGTGAAGTGGGAATGGGTTTATAAGGAATGAAACTTTGGTAGTAGCTTGTAAAAATCCTATTGTGGGGTTTATTGCTCCCACGCTACGAGCGGGAGGGACTATGGGGGTGTGCCATAAAACATGGATTTTGGGCCAAGATGGTTTGGTTACCACTTGGATAATCATGCGAGCCCGCAAGTAGACCTGCGGACACGAATGCAGCTCCGGTTGCTCACCTACGCGCCTATCTTTTTGCTAGTGGTTTCGTTCCTGTCTTGATAGGGTTTCCAGAATATTCTTGTGATTCAAATGTTGAAATATATCTACATTTCAAAAAATGTGTTGTATAGGGGACTCGGCTGAATTTCAGCTATATTATTTGGCTTGTTGACTAAGTATTGGGTTATGCCTATATACATGACCATTCTCTTTCATTTTTTTAGCAATTTTAGTCAGTAGAGGTGATAAACGAGAGCTCCAATTTCACCAAAGCTAGCAGCTTTCTTTGAGCGGCCTATCCAGCAGTGATCATCGATCTAAACCTCAATCCTTTTCCGTAATCGTTCTGGTAAGATTGTCTAGTACTGGGGCTGTCAAAACGGCTTTGAGTTGTCCCTGCGGAAAACAGACGGCGGAAATCTGTTTTAAGGGAATCGTGTTTAACTACGAGCCTCGTTCTTTTACTGCTTTAATTATCTGTTAATTCTTGCGGTTTATTTGCTTGTTAATGTTATTCGATTTATGCTATTAAAAGTATGCAGTTTTCCCAACAGAAGGTACCTGAATTTCGAAAAAGGTTGCTTAACTAAACTTCCTTCTATTGTCTATTCCTTAGACTATTTGTTGGTTTTATGGTTATTATAGTTCTTTGAGTCACAACTCGTGTTCATGTCAATTCAAAAGGAGATAATTTAGAACATATAAACCGGACACCCTTTGGGTTTTTGTTTAAGTTCGATCGTCACTTCTTGGTGATTCCTTGTTCGTAAGTTGATAGATTCAAGAGACGAAGAAGATCGTTTGTTATACACTACTAGTACTAGCATACCTCGTTGTTTGCTAAGAACGTATAGTGTGTGGAAGCTTAGAGGAATCATACCTTTGATTCTAGTGGTTACGCGTTGTATTATACACACGCGTATAAAGAAGTCGGTGTTTACGGTTACCTATAACGGTGTATCATTTCGTGCTAAAATGTACATGTTTTCTATCTTGTTAATTATTGTGTTCTACACGTGATCATTTATTCCGCTGCGTACTCGTGATAATTAATATGGTTAATTAGATTATAAAACCCAACAGGATTGACACGTGATAGAGGGCTCTCCCATTGGTTTTTGAGCGTGAAATGATGCTTAATGGTGTGAGGACTACTCCATTAAGAGTAGCCTTATGATATGAAGCATTATTGGAAACACCTTAGGCCATCAAAAAATGTGTTTCAAAATATTTCTAGATACTATATAATATGTCTGTAGATTATTGCATATGCTACATTTTTCAGATATTAGGGAGAAAAACGTCAAATACTTGTTAGATATGAGTTTGCTAAATTTTGTATCAACATGGTTAATGATAACAAAAATCTTTAAAAAACCAATGTAAGGTCGAAAGGTTTGGTGCAATAAGCACTCTAACCACGAGTTGTCCTCGTCCACAATCAAGTCATCCTTATTACACCACCGATGTCACCACATAGTCGTCTCCTTTTTTGTTGAGAACTTGGTGCTGGAGACTAGTGAGTTGTGTGAGGAGAGAAGTTTTTGGTGTTTATATATGTATGCATGTGTCAGTAATTTTGGGACATGTTTGTGTTTAAGTAGTGTATTTTTGAGTGATAAAGTTATTAGTCTTATTATATACGTTTGATAGTGTAGTGATAGAATCATGTGACGTTTAGTTAACAATGATTTTGAGTATTCTTATACCTGGTGTAAGAATTACTTGTACACAATTCTAGTTTAAAAGGATAAGAGATTTGCCTATGAAGTTAGTTATACATACTCCCTTTGAATGGGTATCTTTTTTTTTAATTTTGTCTTTTTATAGGACTACAAAACTAAAAGTATAAAACAAAAAATATATATATATAATTTAATAAGTCTAAAGTATTAAAAGACAGAAAATACAAAAGAGAAAACAATAAGGGCCCGTTTGGTTCGCGTAATGTTTTTGACGGATTCGTAATCTATTTAAGGAATTAGAATGTGAAGGAATGAAATGTTAGGAATTAGAATCTTTTTCTATTATTTATTTCTGCCTTTGAAATCCCACTATAGTAATGCCAATGCGCGTGTTTTGTTGAAAAAAGTGAAATGGTAAAAGACAAATTATATTAAAATATTTAAAATTAAATTTTAGTTTATAATAAACTGAATATTATTTACTAAACGAGGTGCGAGGGACTAACTTTGTAACGGACCGATAACTCTAAGACTATTTCCGTAAATTGTTTATGAAAACTTTTACGGAAATAGTCCCTAGGTTCTCGTGCCGCCGCAAAGTTAGTCCTTAAGGACTAACTCTAACCCTATGAATTATTTTCATACAGTTTGTTTTTATTATTTTTTCCCGCACATTTTTTAAAGTACACGACTTACGATTACTGCCTTTTGATTATACATATTAATATATTATTG
>BQNB010045726.1:0-10934 GCA_026074375.1 Tanacetum coccineum | reverse complement strand
TTACACGAAATTCGTATAGGGATAAGACATGAACACACTCCAATTCTAGGCACAAGAAAGAGAGCAAAACATAGAGAATTTGTTGTATTTTTTCATCATATGAAAAGACCAAAATGATGTCTATATATAATAGACAAATTGACTTTTCATGAAAAGTCACACCCTTTCATGAATGGTCATACCATTTGGTGAATGGTCACACCTATTGGTAATAACTATTAACCACCATTTGTTGTGTTGGAAACCAAATTAACTTATACGAGTGTGCACTCCGCACCGCCTAAACCGTATTATAGTTTAACTTGAAATCCCTTTGGTCTTCGGGTAAAACACAATTACATAAAATGACCGATGACATTAAAATCACCAACACCATTCAGCAAGACTTGTATCGACTGCAGGCCTCCCACACACGACTTCAAGCAAAACAACCCCAAAAGAATAAACATCAGATTTTCTCGTCAATTTGCCTGTATAGGTATAACATGGATCCATATACCCAAAGGTTCCTTTGACCATAGTTCTCACATGTGTACGTGTTTGGTTTAAAGTCCGACAGTTTCGCTTCATAGTTTTCATCCAACAATATGTTGGAGCTCTTTATATCACGGTGTATTATTCCCTCTCTAGTGCCTGTACCAGTGTGAAGGTAGTCTAGTCCACGTGCAGCCCCTATGCATATCTTGAGTCATTGCACCCAAGATAGCGGGGCAGCGGCTTTATGAAAATGATCATCGAGGGTCCCATGGGGCATATATTCGTAAACCAGAGCCATCTCATTTCCCTCATTTCCATATCCAATTAAAGACACTACATTAGAGTGTCAGACCTTTGAAAGCATCTCAACTTCTGCCTGGAGTTGCGGAGTTGCATGATAAGAAATGGAATTCGAGTGTTTGATTGCAACAAGTAGGCCATCATTGATGTAACCTTTAATACACCTTACCGAATCCACCACGGCCAATAACTAATGATTCACTAAAGTTTCGGGTTGCTGATCGGTTCTCATCAAGTGAGAAGCGTTGGCATATTTGGGAATGATGGTCTGGTTTCATTTTGGGTTGCAGGTAACATTGGTCTAGGCAGTTCTTGTTGCCTGGCCTGGATAGATGTTAATGATAGTTATTGTTAAAAAAAGGCTTACAAGCAAGAAAGTTTCTTGGAAGGTGGCATCTCAGGGCGGCCGATCACAACAAAAACAAGGGGTAAATCCCAAAAAAGGAAATTTATTTACTTATTTATCAAATTTGTCCATCTTTTCATTACTAGCCAGGTAATAACAACATTTTCCGTAGTTATTTTAAACTATCATGTCATTACCATGCTGATATATATGGCTTTAGTTATATCTTCTTATTCTTCTTTTCATAAGTTGAAATTCGATGTTATCCATATATGACTATGTTGGCAAGTGACTTAAAATATAGAAAAAATTACATGTTTCGTCCCTATCGTTTATTCAAAAATCACGTTTCGTCCCTATTTCATTTTAAATACACCAGTCGTCCCTAATTTTGAAACTGGTAACGCTGGCCGTCCCTATTTTGGATGGTCGTTAACTTTTCTCGTTAAGTCTACTTATTAAAAGGGTATTTTGGTATTTTTGCTCCTGTCACCACCATAGGGACGAAACGTGTAATTTTTTCTTCTTATTATTATTATTTATTTTTTTTCTTATTTTATAAAATTTTAAATTTTTTTATTTCGGTTTCAGTTTACGAGCAATAATAAAAAAAATAAAAAAAATTTTACTTCGGTTTCAGTTCGAGCAATTTTTAAATTCTTTTTGAAAACACCGCGACTTATTATTTTTCTTCTCGTAAACTGAAACCGAAATAAAATTGCTCGTAAACCGAAACCGAACTAAAAAAAAAATTTTAATTTTAATTTTTTTTTATTATTGCTCATAAACTGAAACCGAATTAAAAAAAAATTAAACTTTTTTTTATTATTGCTCGTAAACTGAAACCGAAATATATATATATATATTTTTTATTATTGCTAGTAAACTGAAACCGAAATAAAAAAAATTAATTTTTTTTATTATTGCTAGTAAACTGAAACCAAAATAAATAAAAAAAATTTAAAAAAACTTTAAAGTTTTTTATTATTATTGCTAGTAAACTGAAACCAAAATAAAAAAAAATTAAAATTTTGTTTTTATTATTGCTCGTAAACTGAAACCGAAATAAAAAAAATTAAAAATTTTTTTTAAAGATTTTTTTATTATTGCTCGTAAACTGAAACCGAAATAAAAAAATATAAAATTTTGTTTTAAAATTCTTTTTATAAAAAGAAAATTATTTTTTTTAAAATTTGATTCGTATAAATTTTTTTTTTAATTATTGCTCGTAATAATAATACTAATAATAAGAAAAAAAAAATTGGTCTTTTTTTAAGTTGATTCGTATAAAAAATTACACGTTTCGTCCATATGGTGGTGACAGGAGCAAAAAGACCAAAATGCCCTTTTGATAATTAGACTTAACGAGAAAAGTTAACAAAATAGGGACGACCAGCGTTACCAGTTTCAAAATTAGGGACGCCTAGTGTAATTAAAATGAAATAGGGACGAAACGTAATGTTTGGTATAAACCATTGGGACGAAACATGTAATTTTTTCTTAAAATTAACAATAACAACAACCGAACATATCATGTTTATCTACAAGGTTTTGGATGCCTGCATGTTTTCGTGGGAACATCGTGTCCAAGCTTAAGGTTTAAGTTGATGCATAATGTTTAGATACAGTTTTGGCCTATTAGAGTTAGCATTTGGCTACAGAAGATTAAAAAGTTGGTTTTCTAGCAAAATTCATTTACAACTAATACAATTACAAACATTATACTTGTTTTAGTTTTACTTTGTGTTACAAAAGATTTGATGATAGGAATACATAGTTTATATAACACTGTCTCTTATTTCTAGCATGATATCTAAGAAGTTCCATTAACTCGACTAAATAAAAAATGCGCATGTACGTTCCATGTCTCATGATCCAATTCTTGCTGCTTTTTTGCTCATTTGAAAGCTAAACGAAAATGTTCTATAAGAGGCTTTTACAAAAAACCCGCCTTCAGTACTTGTCATTTAGATATCTATTTACATAAATGGATATCGAGTATGTTTATACATTTGTTTACATATATACAAATCCAAATCAAAAGACAATGTGTCATTAGATTCATTTAGCTGCTCGAGAAAGCAACCCACGCTTATTAGTTGCTTGTTTCAGGTTGAACTCATTTACCAGTATTACCACTCATGTTCCCAGCTTGTGTCAACCATCCATATGCCACATATACTTTGATTATTTTGAACATTCAAATGAAATTATATCAAGCTTTTGAATGGGTAATTCAGAAAATTAATTTATTTACTAACCTTAACCACATACTCGTGGGCAGAAGAATGACCATGCCGCTTGTAAATAGACACCATCCGAGTTACATCAAGTACAATAAGCAACTATATGAGACTTTATGTGGAAATGGATTGTTATATGTACTTACTTGATATAATATGTATCTTCTAGTATACGGCGAACATATTCTTTAAGATATTTTTGAAACAAAAGACAAATGACTCATAAGATACAATAGAAGAGAGTGAAGGTCATATGAAATAGTTACAATAGACAAATAACTTGTAAATTTTCATGACTTCGTTGAAAGAACTCTATATTTCTATTCATCCTATTTCTTGTTACAATAGAGATATACAAAGTCTTCAATGAACTTATATGGCGTCGAAAAAAGAATAACTTGTAGTTGTAAGTTCCAATTACCACATTAATCAAGTACTCCTGAAATCGATATGGCCGATATCAACTTTGACCATACTAAAACATTTGAATTTTGCTCGTTTAAAACTTTGACCTTAATAGAAAACGATCGAAAATCTTACGTGTATAAAGGAAAATTAACAAATATCGAAATGATAAACAAATATAAATCAAAACTAAGTCACAAAGGGAACATCTATAATATACCAAAGTAATAAATGTTATAAATTAGAGCAGGGCACCTTAATTTTCTAATCATAGAGTACGAAAATCACAAAGCATGGATTACCCGCCGGTTCCAATTTTCTGGTGTCCCTAGAACAATTGATTCCGCTAGAAAGATATTGTCTGAAGCGGCAATCACATAATAACTTCATGTATAACTTCAGCAAGTTTTATGGCACAAGTGACAATAGCCGAACTTGTTATAAAAATGTTAAAAAAACACGAGTACCAACAAAACATTGTCACAAGCAATGTCAATCATCCCCGTCAAAGTAAATAAAACAAGTGTGACCAATACAAAAGTTGTACTAAAAATCTTGTATGCAAAAATTCTATAGTGATATCCTTATTAATAAGAAATGCCAAACACTCATTTCGTGGCAATTGATCGGTTTTGATAAGCAATCTCAAAATAACACTTTAGTATGTAGCTTACACGACAAAACTATGAAATTTGCCTTCCATGAACATGATGAAGTATGTAAGATTTCCCAGATATTAAAAATATAATTAAGCAACAAAAGATAAGAATGTTACTCAACCAATCCAAACCTGAGTTATAAAAGAGACATTTTGAAATTCATTCTTCAATTGTGTTTATCTAGACACCTTAAAACTAATCTGTCAAAATTGGAAGGTTGTAACAAAAAAAGATCGAAACATTAATTGGGTTTATCTGGATACCCTCAAACAATTCGATTTCATATTGATTGCGAATTGTAAAAGTTGAAGATATAATTATAGTAAAAAAAGAACCAGAACATCAAATTTAGGTTTAACAACTTATAAAGAAAAAAAAACATCAACGATTTGTATAGATTTATGATTGGAAAGTCAGAGAAGGTTATATTGTTTTAAGTTGATGATTAAAAAATCAACCAACGCTACCTTCAATCACAATTAATTAAACTTTTATTAAAATATAATTAAGCAACAAAAGATATGGATGTTACTCAAAGAACAAACCAAAACTTGAGTAGAATAAAAGATGACCATCTTGAAATTCATTCTCAATTGTGGTATCTCGACATCTTCAAATCAAGCTTGGAAAATTGAAACTATTAATAAAACATGAAGAAGAACATTAAGTGTGGAATTCAACATAAAAAGAAAGCGAACCATGAAGGATATCTCCTTGATGAGTAATCTTTGAATTTTGAACCTATGCATATAATTTGTGCGAATGAAAACTGACTTGATTTATGGGAAATAAAGCTCATTTCAAAAGTTTAAGACATTGTATTTATGGTAACCTAGCATAATTTTCGCTCATATTAATCGTGGGCAAAGTCAAACAATCTCCGTAAATGCAAGAGAAATAAATATGTATAAGATACGTGGCTTGTTGTTGACGTGGCTTAAATGACGTTGGCATTATGCCAGACATGGAGTTAAATGACATGGCAAAGGTTAAAAAAGCTTCTTTTATTATCATATTAGTATAATAATATATATTAAGAGTATCATATATATATTATATATAATATCTTATAAATATATATATATATAAAAATATATATATATATTAATAAAACATAATATACTAGCTTATAAACCCGTGATAAATCACGGTGGTCTAATAAAAACACTTTTCATTATTAAAAATTAACAATAACAATGACATACTTAATGTGCAACAACCGTAACACCATCATGTTTATCTAGCAATGGTTATTGGATGGCCTGCGAGTGTTTCGCGACGAACACTGGTCCAAGCATAAGCTTAAGTATTGAACGCAAAATGTATTAGAAAAATTTATGTTGCCTGTAGAGTTGTAGGCATATTGGCTACAAAAGATTAAAAAGTTGGTTTTCTAGCAAAATTCATTTACAACTAATACAATTACAAACCTTAGACTTGTTTTAGTTTTACTTTGTGTTACAAAAAGGATTTTAATGATAAGAAATGCAGAGTTTTTATATAAACATGTCGCTATCCCAAGATAGTGATACGTCAAAACACAAGAGTTCAAAAGCAACAAGGCCAACTGAATCAATACTCCGAGGTTAAAACGCACGTGGAATGATCAATAATAATATCCGATATGACGTAATCCTGTTTAGGTTGGAACACCTACCCCACGAAAAGATTTTTTGAGAAACTTATAAATACAACCCTAAAACGGTTTTAGGGTTATCATTCACTAACCCCAGATGTATCAAATGCATTCCTCTGCAGATGAATCTAGAATCATCATTGGAGACCTCTACCATCACAAAGAACATCCTCGATCATCATAACTTTGTTATTAACCGGTTTGCATATCGATTCAACTTTTTTTTTCTTTTTTTGAACGGCAACTTTATTAGAACCACTAGCAAGAAGCTAGAAAATTACATAGGAATCAAATAAGGGTATTGAAGCCAACTAACTCAGTTCAAAACTTTACTACTTCTAGCAACACACCAATTAAAAGAGCGTAGAATAATATCGTCGAAAATAGCATCCTTCCTGGGAATAGAATCCGAAAAAAGGAGTTGGTTCCTGAAGTACCAAATGCTCCACCAAAAAACGTAAAAGACGCCTTTCAACACATCTTTCGTCTTAGATCTAAATCGGATAGATTTGAACCAAGAGAGCCAACTATCATATGATTCGTAAGGATGAACATCCAAATTCCACCATCTACAAACAAGTTTCTGAACATCTTTCGCAATTGGACAACCAAAGAATAAGTGAGACGAGTCTTCAAGCTCATGATCACAAAGAGGACAAGCTACATCAGACACCAAGATATTTCTACTAAGCAAATTCGATCTAGTAGGCAAACGATCGAGAGAAATTTTCCACACAAAAACGTTCACCTTAATCGGAATACATTTGATCCACCGAGTAGGAGCATCCATTTTAGGGAGAAAAACCTCATCAAGCAAAGATCGAACATCCTTAACCAGGAAAACCCCGTCTTCTTTTGTTATGATTAATGAGATCATTGGCTAACACCCTTGTGTGTTTGCCTAGTTATCACTTTTCTTGTAATTTGACTTGATTACTTGTGTTAATCCTATTCCATATTAAGTAATTATTGAGTTTATTTATTTACTTTCATCTATCTGTATGGCTAGAATTTATCCATAGTATAAGCTTTGGTTGTTAAGTAATTTCACATTAATAGGTATGTTTAGTGAAGTGTAGCAGTAGCAGTTAGCAGTAAGCACTAGCATTTAGCAAGAGCAGTAAGCGGTTAGTAGTAGCAGTTAGCAGTAACATTTAGCAAGAGTAATAAGCGATTAGAAGTAGCAGTTTGTTTGTATAAAACTGTTTGGTTGCATGGCATTAGCTGTAATTATAAATGATTAAATGACTTAAATAGGCATAAACACAATAGTCATTAATTAATAAATAGGGGCATTATAGTAATCTCATTCAAAAATGCTAATTTAATATTCTCAAAGCTAATATGAAGAGCATTTAGAAAAAGAGCATTTTGACCAAATGAGTTAGCAGTAAGCACTAGCATTTAGCAAGAGCAGTAAGCGGTTAGTAGTAGCAGTTAGCAGTAACATTTAGCAAGAGTAGTAAGCGATTAGAAGTAGCAGTTTGTTTGTATAAACTGTTTGGTTTGCTGACATTTGCTGTAATTATAAATGATTAAATGTACTTACATAGGCATAAACACAATAGTCATTTAAAAATAAATAGGGCATTATAGTATCGCATTCAAAAAATGCTAATTTAATATTCTCAAAGCTAATATAAGAGCATTTAGGAAAAAGAGCATTGGACCAAATATTAATGCTAATGCTAGATTTTCCAAATTAATCGTTGAAATAATAACGCTCAATGACTTAACACAATGCTCCTAAAATGAGACGTGAGTTAATAATCATATGTTTTAGACGCCTCGCGATAAGCGTAGATTAATGGATACACAATGTCGCTAATTTGAATAGTATGTTACTAACCACCGTCCCATAATAAGTTGTACGAGTAAGACTTTTTGTAGTCAGTTTTTTTCAACTTTGACTTTTTTTTTTTGTGTTATATAATGACTTTATAAAACTTAATGCTAATGTAAAAATACATTTAATACCCAATCATTCCATATATTTTGAACAATTATATAAAAAAAATTAGTTAGAGGTCAAACTTGAAGAACAAATGACTGTCAAAAAGTCAAACTGACTACTTAATATGGGACAGATGGAGATATTGCCATATTAGGTTAAAGTAGCGTATTTTTGTTAACCTAGAGTAAGACAAGTGGCTAGAATTAAAGTAAATAGTTATCATATGTAATATACTCAATATTAGTTGAAACTGTAAGATTAGTAAAAAAATTAATCACCCTGTTCGAACTGGCTACTAAGTTAATCGTTCCCACACAACATCTAGCCTCACAAGCAATTCGGGGGGTAGGGACGAAAAATAAGATTGCAGAAAACTTTTTATTAAAAACCAAACTCCATGTACTTATAGGGTCTTTAATAAGATAAATTCATATTTAAGTAGAAGAAATCTGAAAATAAATATAAGATAAATAACTTAATTTTAGAATGCTTGTATCTGAAAGGAATGCTCTATATCACTGGTCCAGGTGATTTTGTTCTATTCTTTTAAACAGGTGTATTAGGCCAATAATTTGGTCAATGAAACCATTGAGCTCGATATTGATCTCGAGAGCAGGCATATGTGTTGTAGCTGAGTAGTTGATGCACTGCTTATCGTGTCGAGGAGAGGATGGTTTGTGAGTCCCTTCATAGGTTTACTAGAATAGTCTGTGATTTATCGCGCCATGCCGTTTGAACTTGCTTATTGATTGGGAAACCTGTAGCCATTGTTGCAACTATGAAGTATGCTCGTGGACATGATCCTTGAACCATATTTTGTTCAGTACTTTTCGCATTGAGACATGCCATCAGTAAATTTGCAAACCCCATTATACATAACAAATCCCAATAACAAAAAAATAATTAACAAAAAGTCTAATAAGCTAGTCCAATGGAATTTTAAAAAAGTTATAATTGATAAAAAGTATAATTTTCAAAATTGGGCAGGATGGAATTTAAAAAATCCAGAATAGGATTAGTTTGATCTAGCTGTTTTTCAGGATCGTAAATATGACAAAAGAGACATGTGAAATTACAAAGAAGTTTTGTTCAAGTCTCTTAAGCACGAAAAGCTTGAACTTTTACAGCTTACCATTCTCAAATATTTGACAACGAGCTCACGATATCAAATTCTACTACTTGAACATTGTTATCACAGGTCATGTAAGCCTTTAAGATCACGATATTCAAATATATGTTATGTCGTGTTTTATTATCTAACACAATATATAACAACTATCCACATGGACAAACCAACACAGAATTATGGACAACAAATTCAACATACATTAGTCTAAAAACGAATTAAAAAAATTAGATCATGATTTTATTCATCACAATCGAGTACTAACCCTAGATGACAAATGTTAGCCTGAATATCATCGGTCATCTTTGTAATATTTAGTCTTATTAAGTAATAGGCTAGTCGGGTTTAACGGGCTTATAATTTAAGCTAATATTGCTCATGTATCGAGCTCAAAGCCCAACACAAGCCAAGCCCAGCCTATGATCGAAAGTCCATACGCCTTACAAGTTGGCTAGGGTATAAATAGGACCCTCTCCACACATGGAGAGAGTGTTGGTTACATTTGTATGTGTTTCCTCCCAATCTAACTTTTCTCTCTTTTGTTTCTCTCTTTAGTTTCTCTCTCTACTTTTCTTCTTATTTTCGTGCTCATCATAGTGCTTATTGGTTGCTTATTTGTTGTGTTATGGATTAAGTATTTGGGATAACAAGTGGTATCAACCGCCAAGGTTTTCAAGTCTTTAGATTCGTGGTTTTAGTTTAAAATATACATTGACTAACTTTTCTTTTGTTGTGTCTTGATTCTTAAGCGTTGTCTTAAGCTTTGCTTCACAGGCATATTTTGTTGCTTGAAACAATTCTAACCGAATCCAACATACTTCTGTTTTTTGGTTTTTTCTTTTGGTTCGTACAATTTTTAAGGAAAAATGCATACAAAATTGTCAAAAAACAGACTTGTTGTTGTTGTTTTAGATCATCAAGGTGTACTTTCATTGTTTACAAGCTTATAGGAAGCTTATTGCATCATCAAAACATCGTTTTCTATACAAAAATTCTAGGCTTAAAATTTGTTGAAGGAAGCGAAATGTGTTGTATAAAGGAAGCGAAATATGTTCTGAACAGGTTAACAAGTTTCAAGCGAAAATATTACATATTTTGAAACTAAACGCTGCCAAAATTTACTTATTTCGAGCGAAACATGTCAAGCGAAATATGCATGCAAGCAAAATATGTACCTGAATGAAACATGTTCAAGCGAAACATGTTCTAAGCTATTTATGTTATACAGGTTGTTTGATTTAAGCGAATATCCAAAACAAAACTCTGCCAAAATTTCAAGAACCAAGCGAAATGTGTTCAAGCGAAATATGCACCTAAGCAAAACATGTCTTAACATATTTCGAGCGATACAAGTTGTCTAGGTGAAATACTACATCAAATTTCATATTTTGGTTCTCCAATTTCGGGTATACCAATTTCGGTTATTCAATTTCCTTTGGTTTTACGGTTTCTTCTTTGATTAGTAAAATCCTGCGAAAGTATCATTTTCTTTTCTCAGTTTAATCAAGAATTGTAAAATCCCATGAACTAGAATTCTACATCAAACCACAATCTCAATCACTTCATAAAACTTAAGATCCGATATCCATTCATAACATCATCAAAATGTCAAATACCAATAACACTTTGCAAACTCAAACATCAAATTCTCTTCACAATGCAATCATCTAATCTGGAGCTAAAGACCGCCCACCAATGTTAGCACCAGGTAATTACGTTCAGTGAAAATCCAAACTCAAGAGATACATTGACACTAAACCTAACAAGGAACTTCTTCACTATTGTCTT
>BQNB010045725.1:0-44117 GCA_026074375.1 Tanacetum coccineum | reverse complement strand
CTTGAAAAACTATTTTTGGTATTTTCTATTTTCTAATTTTTATGGATTTTTGTTGGTTTTATATTTTTGTAATTTCTTTTTGATTTGGAATATGTACATATTTACATAAGATACTTGAAGCTAATCTGTTACTCATCCTTATCATCCTCTTCATGCCAAGCCACGGGAGAATGAATTCGAATCGTTCTCTGGGTAGTGCCTTAGTGAATATATCTGCCAGTTGATACTCTGTCCTCATGAAATACAACTCAACCACTCCCTTTTCCACTTGTTCTTAGATGAAATGATGTCGGATGTCGATGTGTTTAGACCTGGAGTGCTGGACGTTGTTGCAGTAGAGAGATATTGTACTCTTGTTGTCATAATACAGAGGGATGTGATTGTATGCAAAGCCATAATTCGATAATTGAGACCTCATCCATAGGATTTGGGCACAACATCCAGACATCGCGATGTATTCAGCCTCTGTAGATGAGATGGACATGCTAGTTTCCTTCTTTGATGACCACCTTACTAACTTATCACCAAGGAACTGAGCACTGCCAGATGTGCTTCTTCGAGTGTCTTAACAACCTGCATGATCTGTTTTTCCGAATGAACAAGGTTGGATCGACTACACCCTTGGAGAATCCTTGTGCTAGAAGGAACTTCGACAAAGTGTCATACCACGCCCGGGGTGCCAGGTTTAACCCGTAAAGAGCTTTCTTCAGACGGTAGACATAGACTTTGATTGTTAATAAAATACACTAATAAAAAATACGATATAATACCACAAGAGTAATTAAGAAAATTTTCTAAGGAAAATTCACTCTTAAAGGATATATATAATATATAATACGTATATTTAACCGGGAAGTATGATCACCCGGGTCGTTTCCCCAACGACTTGTGAAATTAAAACCTCATTTTTTGGCTCGGATTATGATTTGAATGAGAGAAAAGATATTTTTGAGTATCTATAACTACTAAATAAAAGGAGATTTATAACCCTAAGAAAAATAATATTTGACCCATCATCGACATTTGAAATTTAGAACTCATTTCATTAGAAAAATGGTCACAGTCTTTGGGGTCGGTCGAGCAAATATAAAATCATCAACAAGTATATATTTGAACATGAAGAGTGTTGTTTGCCTGTTTTTCGAATGAACAAGGTGGGATCGACGACACCCTTGGAGAATCCTTGTGCCAGAAGAAACTTTGACAAAGTGTCATACCATGCCCGAGGAGCCTGTTTTAACCCGTAAAGTGCTTTCTTCAGACGATAGACATGATGTGGACGTTCTTCTGGGTCCTACAAAGTCCTTCCGGTTGGGTGGATATAGACTTCTCCTTTGAGCTCGTCCATTTAAGAATGCTGTTTTCACGTCCATATGATCAACTGCATGTTTTTTTTTGCTGGTGGCATTGGCAATGAATATCCTGATTGCTTCAAGACGAGCAACCGGGGCGAAGGATTCTTCAAAATCTAGACCTTCTTCTTGACGAAATCCTTTTGCTACAAGACGTGCCTTGTTTTCAACACATCACCATAACTCATGGCAACTTCACCTTATAAATCCACTTGGAGCAAATGCAATAATCATAGCACTATTGTCTGTAGTGTTGGTACTAATTCCCATACGACCAGTACGAATCAATTAGGGATGTCCTGCATGCTTGAAACCAGCAGTCTCAGTATCTGCAGATTTGAAAGTTATTCGTTCGCCTTTGGAGCAGTACAGATTTGTAGAAGGCACCAGCAGGGTGGAATTGGGGGGGGGGGGGGGGGGGGGGGGGGGGGGGGGGGGGGGTAAAATGAAACAAAGCATCCGATAGCAAGCTGTTTCCTAGTGGAATTACCGTCGTTATGAGGATTCTGATATCATGCAATATATATATATATAATACATAATCAAACACCTCAACCAATTATCTTTGACAAGTAATAGTCAAAATTCACTGAATAAAAATATATATGAAACCGGAAGATGAGTTCCGGTGTCGTTTAATCCCCCAAACGAAGCTGACACTGAGAATCGATACAGTCAGAAAAAGATTAAGTTTGAATGAGAGAAAATGATGAGAGTGTGGAAAACTAAGTTAAAACATAAGAGCAAAAACAATAAGAAAACCTAAAAATTATGGAAATCTAAGCTGAAGAAAAACGAGAGGCGGTTATCCGAACATAGGGGTCAAATAACCAAAAAATCTTCCACAATAAACCCTACATAAAAATTTAACTTCTAAAACACTCTATGGGATCTAATAATGAAGAATGAAAAAGACTAGACTGAAACGGAGTCTTGACCCAAAAACGAGCTCAAGACAAGAACAGGGAACGAAACCCGTTCTTTAAAAAGTAAAATTTTGAAAAATTAATCCTACGGAAACTTTTTTTATTTTTTCCTACAAATATATATGAAAAAACGAAAATTTAAAAAATAAAAGATTTATATTTTTCTGACTAATATTTTATTTTATGATTTTTTAAAGTTTAAAAAGAAAATAAATTATAAAAGATATTAAAACATTATAAAAAGTTACTGAAAAATTTACATAAAATAGCCTAAATTGACAAGGTTTCTAAGGAAAATAAAGCTAGATCTGCACAGCTTATGCAATAAGTTGTCACAGCTTATAACTTTATTGGGACCAAAACCTAACTTAAATACCTAAAGCGCCCAAGAGTCTTCATAAAATGACACCAAGGGCGCAGCGGCTAGTGTGTGTAAGTGTGTAGAGGTTGAGATTGGGTAGGAGGTTCAGGGTTCGAGCCATGCCACCCGCTGACTTCCTATTTCCCATTATTTTTTTATTAAAATTTATTTTTTAACAAAACTTAAAAGTTGCATATACAAATAAGCACTGTTTCTACTAATTCTACAGAGTTTTTATTACCCAAGCTTATAAATAAGCTGGAAAACGGGCTTAAAAGTGGCAAAATGCTTGTTAAGCTATAAGTTCACTTAAGACGTAGAATTTTTTTACTAAATAAGCTTAAATAGGCTACAACTAACTAAATAGGCTACAAATGGCTTAATGCCAATCTAATAAGCACAAATATCCAGGCTTAAGTCCCAAATCAAGCAAAGAGAAAGTAAAATAAGCACAAAAGGGCTATAACTGTTTTTGTCAAACAGTTGGGAACAAAAAAAAAAATATGAATGAATACATCTTATGGGCTTTAAATTAATTAAGCCACTCTAAGCGTTATTGAGGACAAGTGGAGCACGACATAGTCTTGGGACAACTTTGCCAAAAACTCAGGCAATTAGCCTCCAAGGACATTATTGCTTTGAGACAAAATAAGCGCCCTCAAACAAGTACCTAAAATTGACAGAGCTAAAAAAAAGCAAGAGCTAAGGACAAATTGGCTTATTTTCCTTGGCTTTTAAGTACAATTAAGCAAAGGCAAGGTGCAAATAAGCACAAATGAGTCATCTACTTCTCCTAATAAGCAAATAACACTAAAATAAGCTAAGGAAAACAGCTAGAAAGCAAAAATGAGCCAAATAAGCAAACGGAGCGCTGAAATTACATTACTGCAAGAGAGGTCAACAGCCTATGGGATCGCAACTCTATTTATGGCTTAATTATAAGCTGTTAGAGGGGTCCTAACGCTAAGGGGCTACTAGGCTGTATAGACTTAGGCTTAGGGTCTTTCCTAGAAATACCAAAAAGAACAGGGTTTGATAATGCAAAATAAGCTAGCTTACAAGGTTGGAAAAGGAGGGGGGGAGGCGTGGGCTTGTGGGTTTGGCACCTAGGGTATATTTTTGGCAGAATTGAAAATAAGCTCAAAAAACTCAAAATAAGCTAAATTACCTAAAGGGCTTTCTAAACTAGTTTAACTAACCTAATGCAATAAGAAATAAGGAAAAGCAATGAGCCACAAGCTCAAATAAGCTAATTGAGCTTTTGAGCTTAAGGTTGCTTGCTAAACAGCCAAAAGCTCACTTTTAGTCCTAAAAATAGCCGCTGAAAAGACTTCAAAATCAAAAATAAGTGTGAAACAGATAATTAAGGATGTCTAATGAGCTTATAGAACAAGAGTAAGGAACAACAACTAATGGGAGCTTATGATTATCAACTGCTGAACTTGTGACTTTGTTAAACTAGAAAATTTTTGACAGAAAGGTAAAATGCCAATGAACACACAACTTGAACTATTGCTACTGCATTCTACCCTATAGGGAAACAAGAACAGGATCCTAGGCAGACTTTTTAACAATCATCAAGAACAACCCATTTGAAAAGCATTGAGAAACTCAGATTTACACTTTTATTAGAAAATAACTTAAAATCTATTTTTAAACTCTGAAAACTTTGAAAAACATATAAAAACACTTAAATTAAGGTGTTCAAAAGTGGCTTATCACCCAAAGTGATTTAACACCACTTTTGACCCGTTTTCAACCTTAAGCCAAACACCCCCTTAAAATCATTTTTTGTAATTTTTAAAAAAAAAAAAATTAATGACTATAACATAATAAGTTGTGAGGCAAATAAGCACTAGTGATCATAAAAAGGACACATTAAGCAATTATAAACACTAAATAAGCACAGAAAAGCAAGCACAATAATCCAACAGTTTTAAAAGCATAAAACACAATTTTTTGATAAAACTTGAATTTTCATTAAAAAGCAAAGGATTACACGACTGAGAAGTAAAAATGACAGAAATTAAATTGCATAAACACTAAAACATTCAAATTAAAACTAAAGCTACTCCTAGATGATTTTCATTTTTCTTTGTCTTCTTTCTTTTATAGCTGCTGAGGCCTTTGCTTTGTGTGCTTGTTGTGTTTGTTTGCTGAGGGAAAAACTAAGCTCAATCCTGGCCTTCCTTCTTCATTGGAATCCATTCCATTTAATCTCGGCCCTCAATTTCTTTTCCCGCCTAAAAGCTTGACATGGATTGCCAGCTTGGCATGGTATCTTGTGATGGGGAGTAAAAGGTTTTATCCATTGGTGATATTGTTGCCGGGTAAAAGGATGGAAAAGAGAGAAACTCATGAGTTTTGGGAATGGCGGGAAAGGATTAGGGTTCGTCAGTTTGAGTTTATAAAACTTATTTGGGGATTGGCACAAATGAACCCTTAACTTGTATAAGAGTTTAACATGAAAGGTCCTTGTGATGATAAAAGCATTAAATAAATAGGCAGAATGGTCCTCAGGGTTAATTGTTGGTATTTCATTTTCGCTTATGGCAATACAAGGTTGAAGGGTTTGGCAAGAAATAACCCCTCAACCTATATCTCTAAATTTCGAATATTAGTCCTTTTTGTAATACACGAAGTATGAAGGGTTGAGGAATGCCCCCTCTACTTGTAAATTAACCTAAATTA
This sequence comes from Tanacetum coccineum, assembly GCA_026074375.1. Classification (NCBI taxonomy): domain Eukaryota; kingdom Viridiplantae; phylum Streptophyta; class Magnoliopsida; order Asterales; family Asteraceae; genus Tanacetum; species Tanacetum coccineum. The sequence continues at coordinate 38,787 of BQNB010045725.1, read as the reverse complement.
CAAATTCAGCCCTTCGTCTTTGTTTCGCTTTGAATATAACTTATGTAATTGGCAGTTACATCCCTTATGTTATATTTTCTTCTGATGACATCCTCATGAATTTGACTTAGTCGTGGTTGACTTAGCTCAGACAGTTTACTTTCTCTTCTGATTTGGCTTCGTCTTTTCCATTCTGCCATTTTGCGTTTTTGGGCTTAGTTTTTCGTCCTTTTTGTGAATATCTCCGTTTCCCTAGCGCAACACAAAAGCAAAAAAAACAATCTTTTGGGCAATTTTTTGTCTGTTTTAATCATTTAAGTCTCGTTTTTAAGGGAGAAAAAGGTAATGTAGGATTTAAAACACATACCAAAATCCCCCTTACTAAGGTTTGCCGAGTCTCACGCAATGTAGAAAGTAAACATTTACGAAAACTAAGAAATCTAAATCCCCCTCTGACAATACCTCGAAAGTAGCTAAGTGTTCGTCAAGGAGAAGCTAAAGATCAATAGCTTCGACAAGATCACCATTTTCCCCATTTTTTATCGTACACTGACTCTCCATAAATAATTTTTGATTTTTCCTTTTCATTTCTCGACTACCTGTTTGACTTCCTTTATTTTATCACACTGGGGTCATAGAATGAGAAGCGTCCATAGAAAGATCTACGGATGTCCGAATGGATAAATTCATCGTCCCCGATTTTTCACTAGTTCCAAACCAAGCAATTAAACAAGATCATTTGTCAATATAAGTCTAAATGTTAAGCACTCATACTTATGACTTGTGAACTTTAACTCCCAAATGAATATATGATTTAAAATGTTGTGTACTCATTTCAAACTCAATCATAAGATCAACTAATTTCCATAGCGTGATTCAATATGAATCACGACCTCAAGCAACAAACTTATTAGGTTCCTTTGGTAACTTGATTGTGAAAGAACGAAATTTTAACTATAGAACTTTAGCCAACAACTCACATTATAATCATAAAATCTTAAAGAGCTAGGAATAACGTTGCTTAGTTTTGAAACAAAACCCACCTAGCATCTCTCCCAAGTAGATATCACAACCAACGACCGGTGTTTCTCAGTTTAAAACCGCACACCCCGTTGCAAGCTGAAAGGAAATCACATCAAACACTTTCTTCTCTAATATGGCTGAGAAAATGTGGTCTTAGTTTGAACCCTCACCTAGACCTCGCTTCCTGGTGAGATAATCACAACACAGAAAAGATACCAAATCCCAAGAAGTAAAGATGTCTTAGTTTGAACCACCCCACCTCGGGTTAGCGGAGTGGATATCACGACATATTTTTTACTTGTTCCATATAACAAATGTATGCTTTATTGGCAAATAATTTCATATTCATAAGCATTTTTGCATTCATATTTCATTCATGCTTTTTTAGTCATATAACTTACCAAATTAACTAAGACCCGAAAAGAAACTCGGCTTGTAAAAAAGAATCAGTACAAGTTTAAGCTTTTTTTAACAAAACATCGATTGAACTTAGTTGAAATAGAAATGAGCCACTGTATGATAAGGTGGATTAGAAGATAATGGAGAAAAAGTCAACCAAGTTACTCATATAAGTTTTTCAGAAGAATCTTGCTCAGCACAATAAACTTATATTTAACTTTATCACTTCTTGTTCTTCACCTTATTAAAATTCGAACGCTAGAAATACCGTGAAAGCATAGCCTACAAGCGATAAGTTTGAGGACAGAGGTAGGGCTCAACACGCCTATCGAGTCAAAAATTATACTTATTTCTACCCATTAGGAAATTCAAATACAGTGACAAAACACTAATTTTATTTTGAAAATTTTTAAATTTTTTTTTTTCATTTTTTTGGTGTTTTTTTACAAAAAATTTGGTGGTAAAACTGGATAATGCGTATAACATACTACCTGCAGGGCAAAACAAAAATCAAATCGAAGATTTCCCCCCCCCCCCCTATACTAGAACTAAACATCGTCCTTGTGTTTAAGGAGGGTACCTAAGTTAACTCTAAGGGGCCGTTTAAATGAATGGCCAAAAAGATCTAAACCCTGAGGTCGTTTAGAATTTTAATCACTGGATTCCCAAATGAAGCTGAGGATGTTGAAAACTCTTGTGGATACTACGAGCACAGAGATTTTTCCCACAATCCAGAAATCCTGGACATACATACAACAAAAGAGTCACAACAATAACAGTAAATTAAATAAAGGCGAGAGTATTAGACAAACGACGGTTTTAAAATTCAGGGAAAATGTAAGCCTCCTCACACAAAAACACTTATACTACATACTACTACTTGATGACTGGATAAGTCTTGGGTGCCTCCACGAACGCTTGTTTATGGTCTCTATCTGACCCGTCCCCCGAATTTATTGTGTCATGGGGGGAACTGTCGGAGATCGGTACTACCTCGGTTAGGTACGTCCCTCCAAAGAAGTGCTTATAAACTATGACCATTCACTTGAAATTTTTTTTGGCCTGAAGTTTGGGATAACTCACAGTGCCATATGGAAAAACTTTAGGTACAGTTGAATTGTATCACTCTAGCCGTGTCCTTAAGCATGCCCGAGAAATCTTCAATCTAGAGTAAAAGAGAGAGACACTGATCCACCGACGATGAAAAACCCGGTTTTTGATCTTGGAGTCCAGGATTCTCTTTGTTTATCTCCTTATATAATTCAAAGAATTTTCATAAGCATGATCACGAAGATCATTCAGTTCGTTGACTGAACTTTTCTGAGATCACCCTCGGTTTTGATATCAAAGATATGATGCTAATGGCCCAAAAGCTTTGTGCTCGGAGCACAATCGTAGATGACATGTCCTTCCCGTACACTAACTTATATGGAGTACACTGATGGTTGTTTGGTAAGCTTTGCGGAAAGCCCAAAGTGCGTCAATCTAATTTATCCCTAACAATAGGCACGATTTTCGCCCACGGTCCTTATAATATCCCTTTAAACCACGATTAGATACCTCAACTTGTCCACTTGTTTGTGGATGATACGCTTGTGAATAGACATGAGGTGACTCCGTATTAAGCATGACCTTTGAAACTGGTCATTGCAAAAATGGGTTCTGCGATCACTTATGATTTCACGAGGGGCCACCAAATTTGGAGAATAAGATATAAGAAATATACAAACAACTCGGGCATCATTGTGGGGAGAGCGTTGCTATCAACCATTTTGTATAAATAATCAACGCCACGAGTAAATATTTGTTCCCTTTTGAATGACTGGAACGGCCCCATAAAATTTAAACCCTCAAATGTCAAAGATTTCGCAAACTAGGATAGAGATTTTGTGGCATCTCAATCACGTTGCGAAATTTTGCTTGACGGTGACAAATGTCACTTCGGGTGACAAAGCGTGGGCATCCTGTTAGATCGTGTCCAATAAAATCCTGAATCGAAGACCTTCTTAGCGGTGTAATTTGGCACCGTTAAGTGTCCCCTGGGGGTCCACTGTGTCATCTTTAATAATGTCAAAAGCTTCTTGCCCCGAAACACATCCGCCTAATTACTTTGACTGCACAGATTTTGAATAGAAAGGTGAGTCGCCCCAAAAGTAGTGTTTGACTCTTTGAAAAACTATCTTTTCTGTTGGGACACATTCCTTTGATCACAAAAATCCCCGCAAGGGTAGTTTGCAAAATCGGCAAACCATGGGCAATATCATCACCACGAAAGGAAAACCATCCCAATTGACCCCGAGAGGAAATATTTCCGTAAATTCCTTTTTCCTCGAAGCTACTTGAAAGGATTTTCAAGTCTAACAAGGTGGTCTGCGCGAGAATTTCTGCTCCTTTTTATCACGGATAACGACATCAAATTCTTGGATCAGCAAAAACCACGAGCAATCTTGGCTTAGCACCCTGCTTAGTCAAGCAGGTATTTTGAGAGCCGAATGGTCCGTATACACATGCTTTGGACAAGAACAAGATATGCCGAATTTCTCGAAAGCATACACTAAACGGCAAGTAATTCTTTTTCTGTTGTAGTGTAATGTCTGAGCCTCGGTCATAGTTTTGCTTTCATAGTTGTATCGGCTGGAAAGTGCTTGGTCTTACGTATGCCCGAGACTGCCCAACGCAAAATCACTTCATCACACATGAATTTCAAAGGCAAGTCCAATCGGGAGCAACTAGAATTGAGCCAGGTTAACTTCATCTAAAGGGTTTTCAAATGCTTCAATCATTCCTTCGAGAAGATAAACGAGTTCTTATTTCAAGGAGGTGTGTCATAGTCCTGTGCGATTTTGGAAATTCCTGAAAAATCTCGTAGAATCTGGCGTGACCGAGAAAACTGCGAATACCCTTCACGGTAGTGGGATGAGGCAATTTTGCAATGACATCAACTTTTGCCTTATCAACCTCAATCCCGGATTTAGAAATCTTATGGCCAAGGACTATGCCTTCCTTAGACCATAAAGTGCACTTTTTCCAATTTAGCACAAGATTGGTATCTTCGCACCTTGGAGCATTTTGTCTAAATGGAAAGGCAAGAAAAGAAAGAATCACCGAAAACCGAGAAATCATCCATGAAGACTTCCATGGTTTTCTCAATCATATCGTGAAAGATTGCAACCATACACCTTTGGAACGTGCCTGGTGCATTGCATAACCCAAAAGGCATGCGACGGTAGGCAAATGTCCCGTAAGGGCAGGTGAAGGTAGTCTTCTCTTGATCAAGTGGGTCAATTGGGATTTGAAAGTAGCCAGAGAATCCGTCCAAAAAGCAATAGTACTCATTTCCGGCTAATCTTTCAAGCATCTGGTCCATAAAGGGTAACGGGAAATGGTCTTTGCGAGTTGCATCATTGAGTTTTTGGTAATCGATGCAAACTAGCCACCCGTAACCAAACCTAGTGGGTATCCAATTCATTTTCTTCATTTTTTACCACTTAATCCTCCCTTCTATATGGACACAATGAACCGGCTTTACCCAGGGCTTCAAGATATAGGGTAAATAACCCTGCATCAAAGAAGTTTTGATAACATCTTGGCTTAATAACCTCAAGGATTTTTGGAGGTTGACCCTCTCTTATGTAGAACTACGGTTTTTGGCATTTTCCACCATCAAAATCTTATGGGTGCAAAAAATGTGGATCTATCCCCTCACATGGAATAAGAAATCGGCCAGGGTCTCCAAGTTTTTTCGGTAACTTGTTTAGGATGACTGCTAAGCAATTCTCGTTCAATGAAGTTATAAGGGTCAAGGCATCCGTAAAGCTAATTTCGAAACTCAAATCTCTAAAGATTTCGTAGAATTTCTCAATTTGATCGTTAGCTTTTTCACGGCGCCTTTCATCATTTCTTCTTGAAGGAAACGGAATCGATGTTCGTTGGTTAGGCATGGGATCAACAACGGGCTCGGAAGTTGGATTTTGAGATTGGACTTGAATAACCGTAGGTTGGACGTCCTCGGTGTTTCCGTTATTAGTAGGAAACATCGTATCCTTTGTAACCTCGGTATCACGATTCACTACTTTCGGAGAAGAAGATGAAGTAGAAGGAATCGCGGGTCCTTGACATGCAACACCACTTCGGGTGGTGATACCTTTCAAATCTTCCTTTGGGTTGGTAATGGTGTTGCCCGGGAGAGTTCCCGAACCTGAAGTAGAGGTGGTGTTCATTTTGATGAAGTTTCCTAGCATACTTTCAAGCCTTTGATTCGAAGTAGCCAAGTTGTTCAATTGAGCTTGCAGGTTTTGCCCCTGGTTTTGCACATTCCTCATAACCGCATCATTAGCCTTTACGTAGCTATCAAAATCGGTCTTAGACACACCTTGTGTTTGAGGAGCGGGAGCTTGGTAAACGGGAGCTTGATAAGCTGGGGGTTGATTAACCTGGGGTTGATAAACTGGTCCTTGACTGAAATTATTTCCCCGATTTTGGTTAAAATTGTTCCCCCGATTTTGATTGAAATTTATCCCCCGATTTTGGTTGTTTTGATGGCTTTGCATAGGAGGAAAACCGGGAGGTCGAATTTGGTTCGCAACCATTGGAGGTCGGGCACCGGTGTTTCCTTGATTGAAATTAGCCGCGGCGGCTTGAGAAACGTAAGCTTGAATATTGTCATGATAAACATTGCCATCGGTGGCGGGACAACTTTGATATGAATGAGCTCCACCGCAAGTCACACAACTTTCCTCGACCGCTTTTACGGACGCGGGAGTTTGGTGAGCGGGAGCTTGGGATTGATTTTTCTTATCAAGGAGCAATGCTTTGACCATATCTTTGAGTTCGGAGACAGGAATCGATGTTTGTTGGTTAGGCCTTGGAGCACTAACGGGATCAACATCAGGCTCGGAAGTTGGATTTTGAGATTGGACTTGAACTACCGGAGGTTGGACGTCTTCGGTGCTTCCGTTATTAGCAGGAGGCATCGTGTCCTTTGTCACCTCGGCATCATGATTAACTGCTTTCGGTCCTTGGATGGTAACACCACTTCGGGTAGTGATACCTTTTAAATCTTCCTTTGGGTTGGTAACAGTGTTACCAGGAAGAGTTCCAGAACCGGAAGTAGAAGCGGTATTCATTTTGATAAAGTTACCTAGCATGCTTTCAAGCCTTTGATTTGAAGTAGCCAAGTTGTTCAATTGAGCTTGCAGGTTTTGACCTTGGTTTTGCAGAACTTGATTTTGGTTTTGCATATTCCTCATAACCGCATCATTAGCCTTTACGTAGCTATCAAAATCGGTCTTAGACACGCTTTGTGTCTGAGGAGCGGGAGCTTGGTAAACAGGAGCTTGATAAGCTGGGGGTTGATTAACCTGGGGTTGATAAATTGGTCCTTGACTGAAATTATTACCCCGATTTTGGTTAAAATTGTTCCCCCGATTTTGGTTGAAATTGATCCCCCGATTTTGGTTGTTTTGATGGTTTTGCATAGGTGGAAAACCGGGAGGTCGAATTTGGTTTGCAACCATTGGAGGTCGGGCACTGGTATTCCCTTGATTGAAATTAGCTGCGGCGGCTTGAGAAACGTAAGCTTGAATATTGTCATGATAAACATTGCCATCGGTGGCGGGACAACTTTGATATGAATGAGCTCCACCGCAAGTCACACAACTTTCCTCGACCGCTTTTACGGACGCGGGAGTTTGGTGAGCGGGAGCTTGGGATTGATTTTTCTTATCAAGGAGCAATGCTTTGACCATATCTTTGAGTTCGGAGACATCGGGAGAGATTCCGGAGGTGGAAGTGCTTGTACTCACTTTAGCAACAACGGGTTTGCTTCGTGAATTACGAACTTTGGATTTGCTCTCGATGATTTTTAGACATTCTCGGGGCATTTTATCCAAAAAGTTACCACCTGCGGCGGAATTCAATGAATCTTGATCATTTGAGTTCAAGGCATTATAGAATGTATCGAGTTGATGCAATTCCGAAAACCCATGATGCGGGCATGCCCTAAGAAGATCATTGAAACGGTCTCATGCTTCATAAAACGATTCGTCAAATCTTTGCTGAAATCTCGTGATTTCATTTCTAAGATTTGTCGTTTTAGAAGGAGGAAAGAATTTGTTAATGAATTTTGACACAAGATCATCCCATGTAAGAATCGATCGAGGGGGTTCTTTGTCAAGCCAAATCCGGGCTGCTCCCTCGAGGGAAAATGGGAAAAGCATAAGCTTAACCGACGTACTCGGGACGTTCGGGAACTTCATTGTAGAAGTGATCTTGTTGAAATACCGGATGTGAGCATGTGGGTCTTCTTTATCATGCCCAAAAAATTGCTTGTTTTGAACAAGATTAAGTAGGCCATGCTTGATCTCAAAATTGTTTGCGTTGATCTCGGGAACAACGATTGCATCCTCGTAACCCTCGGTGGGTGCTTCGAGCAATTGAGCCATAGTACGATTATCGTCCATCGTAACTATGGGAGGATTGAAAGTTTCTTGATTGTTAGTTGGTTTCTCAAGATTTGGTGATTCAACAGAAGTTTGTCGGACTTGTGGTTGTCGACGTCTACGGGCTTGAGAACGAGTGCGCATGCACAAAATAGAAATTTAAAAAGAAAATTTACACTAATTTTTTTTTTTGGTTTTTCAATGATTTATTCACAATGTATTTTACCGGACAATGAGATAAGACAACTTCAACCAAATAATCTACTTACTTCACGGTAGCTCTCAAAAAGATAAACGCACAGGTGAGCGGAGGAGTAGGAATAGCGCGAAGCTTATTTCTCCTTTCGGGTCGTAGTTCCTCGGAACAACCCTCCTTATACCCACTTTATAGTTTGTTTAACTTTTCAAGGTGAGCCGTACGTCGTAAGAGACACAAATGGCAAGTTTTTAAATCTTTTGTTCGAGTTGGGAACCAACAAGTTCACCGGAAGTTATTATGATAATACCTCAATTGAGAATATTATATTTTGGTATTTTTACCAATTTGTGAATTTTATTTCTTTTTTTATGGACAATGTTTTTATATTTTTGGTTTTTCTTTTGTTTTTATATGATAATTATACTAATAAAATAAAATAAAAAAATATTTTTGTATTTTTTAACTTTTTTAAGTTTTATAAAAGAAAATATTCACAGAATCAAACACAATTTGTCAAGACGTAAACGAAAATCGTTTCACTACCGTCCCGGCAACGGCGCCAAAAATTATCGTTCCAAACAACACTTAAATATATATAATATATAATTAAATATAAAATATATATAAGTCTAAAAATCAACAAGATCAATAAAACCGAGAAGTAGTATAGAGTGTTCCCGGGTCGTTTATTCCCAACGAGGCTGTACTAGAGAATCGATACAGTCGAAGATATGAGTTTGAGGGAGAGAATTGAATTGAAAGAGTGGAAAAGTCAAATTAAACAATAACAAACAAAAACGTTTAAGAAAAACCTAAAAATTACGAAATTAAGCTGAAAAACGGAAGCACGAATCCCGAACAAAGGGGGAAAAACCTAAAATCTTTAAAAATAACCCTACGAAGAAATTTTTACTTCTAAACTACTCTAGGGACCAAATAACGAAGAATGAAAAAGACTAGACCGAAAACGGAGTTCGTTTGACCCAAAAACGAGTCAACACAAAAACCGTACCCGGACCCGTTCTTTAAAAAGTAAAAAGTTGTAAAAATGACCCTACGAAAAGTTTTAAATTTTTCCTACAAACTATATGACAAAAGAAAATTTTCTAAAAAAGCAAAATATTTTTTTGATAATTTTTGTATTTTTTATGAATTATTTAAACTTTTAACGAAATTAAATTACAAAAAATATTAAATAACTTTGAAAAATTCTGAAAAATTTACTAAAATTACTTTACCTTATGATTGATCTACGAAAAATAAGAAACACCAAATTTGCTTAAAAATAAGCTCGTAAATAAGCTGTTACAGCTTTTTAGCTTATAAGCTCAAAAGGCCCTTAAATACCAATGCCCTTGAGTCTTTAACGAAAAAGACCCAAGGGCGCAGCGGTATGTGATGTTATAAAAGGGGACTGTATCGAGAGGTCTCGGGTTCGAGTCTTGCTCACCCGGACCTCTTGTCTTTCCCCTTTTTTTTCGAAAACTTCAAAAAGCAAAGTTGTTAAGCTCGTGGGGCTTAACAACTTTGTCAACTACACCTTTTTGTGATAAGCACTCAATAAGCTGAAAAATCAGCTTAAAATCGACAGAATACTTAAAATGGGCTTAAAGGCAAAAATATGCTAAGTCATTTTGGACTTGTGGGTAAATAAGCTAAACTAGGACAAAATTAAGCTAAAGGGGACTAACCTATCTTAAATAAGCTGTAAAAAGCTAAAAAGCTAAAGGCTAAATAAGCTGTGAAGAGCTTATGATGACAGAAAGGCTAAACAAAGCTTAAAGGGCAAAAACACTAAAGTGGGCATTCAAATAAGCTAGCAAAAGGGAAATAAGCAAACTAAACTATCTAATTTAACCTAAAAAGCTTATTAGGGGCAACAATTAGACTTATGAGAAAAGCTTCATAAAGCAGAAAAGAAAAATAAGCAATCCCTACAACCTAAGTAATGCAAAAACATTCTAAAGCCTAGTTTTGGGCTTAAAAATAAGCCAACAAAAGAGCTTTTAAAAAAGCTGCAACTTAGAAGGCTATACAAGAGCTAGAAGCTCTTAAAATAAGCAAGAGATATAGGCTTAAGTTGGACTTAAAATCTAAGCAATGAGAGCTTAAATCTCCCCTTTGCACAGGGGAGATGTAAAGCTAAACTCAAGGGCTTATTTGACAAAATAGCTTATTAAAAATCTGTCAAAAAAGCTCTATACCAAAAAAAAATTAGCTAAAAAGGTTGGTTAACCTCTAAGCTTTAGGACTTTTGCAGACAATTTTTACTTTCTAAAACACATTTAAACAAGCTGAATATGTAGTGAGAAAAAGGGGTCTTTGCTTTTTAAAAAACTGTTACTTAAAAAAGACTTGGGGGTTTTGACTTAACAAGTCAAAAGACCTAAGGTGTTTGCAGCCTTTTTTATACACACTCAAAACACACTCTTTTTTACACTTAAACTCAAACTCACAAGTGCTTAACTAAATAAGCACTTGTGGTGTTTTTCTAAAAGTCACAGTTTAAAAAATGGTTTTAAAAATCTTTTGAAAAACAATTTTGAACTTTAAAAACTTCTGAAACAGCTTAATTCCAACTTAAAACTTATGCTTAAACTCTCTAAATGACCTTAACCCATACTTAAACCCTTTTTGACCCGTTTTAAATGTTATCCCAAACACACCCTTAATTTTTGAAATGGTCTTAAAAACTTATGAAAATTGACTTAAACTGAACTTTTTTAAAACACCAACCCTACTTAAGCTATTTAAGATAGTAAAAGGACAAAAAGAAAAGCAAATAAGCACTTTAAAAATGAAAATAAGCTAGGGTCAGAAATGAGCTTTACTTGGCAGTTTTAACTAAAATTGCATGTATTTGAAATGAAAGGCATAAACAAGCATGAATATACATTAATAAGCATAATAACAGGAAATAAGCTAAGAAAATAAGCTAAAAAGCTTATTGCTACAGTAAATAAGCAAAATTTAAAGAAAAAGTACCTTTGATCCTTTGCTCAAAAAGGATCTTTTGAAACCTATTTAAGCTCTAAATTCCCTACCCAGCTTATAAATAAGCTAAAACTAAGCCAACACCCAATAAGCCGTCTATAATAGCTTATTCATCCATGCTTTTTGATCCAACAGTACCTTGCTCCTTTTCTTTTATATTTTTTTTAAAGTTTTTGTTAACAACAAGTTATATAAAGGTTGCTTCAAGTTGAGAACTCATAAGCGTTAAAAAGACAAATTTAACTTAGAACACTTAACTGAATTTTTTCATTAAAATCGAAGTACAATTACAAAAAAAAAGCTTTAAACTTAAAAACACTGAGAATTACTTAAAAACTACACTCGAAACTAACTGTTAGCCACAATGGCTTTACAAAGCTTTAAATAAGAAAAAACTACTTTCTTGCCACAATGGGCTTACAATGCTTATATAGTAAAAAAACGACTAGGGTTCCTTCTTGGAATCTTTGTCTTCTTGCTGTTGTGCTTTCTTGTAGACACAAAAATGAGGTGTGTTTGTTGTGTGAGTGAAACCCAACTCTTATCTCACCCTTGATATCAACTTGTGCTTCCTTAGAAAATCACAGCCCTTCGATTGTCTAGGGTTTTGGTGAGGATTGCCAGCTTGGCAATCTGTAGCTGGGAAAAGCTTAGTGGAGGAGGGGTGATGTTTACCCATGGGGTTGTTTGGGTTTGCAGGATAAAACGGAGGAAGAAGACCCGTGATTAGGTCTTGGGGTTTAAAAAAGGCGGGAAAAGGAGTTTTAATAAGACAGTGCTCGGGTTATTGGGTTTAGGGCAAAAAAGGACCCCACAGACTTATATAAGTGGATTACATTAACGTCATTTGGTGTGATATTTTAGGACATTGGCAAATTCACCCCTAAAGCGTTAATCAGAGCAATTCCAACCATGGTCCTGTTAGTTATGGATTTGGACTTGCAGAATTACCCATTTGTGTTATTTACGTTGCAATTTGGAGCATATTTAGCCCTTCTCTTTATTTTCTTCTTTACTTCTTTAAAACATTAAGGGATATTAACAGTTTATCCCTAAAACTTGTTTTTTTCTTGACTTTTTTGGCTTCAGGGCTTGTCGTGAGGTTGACCTTCTGTTGACAATTTTTACAGGCTTTTTGGTTTGATTACTTTGTCTTTTTTTCCTGCCTTTTTCCATTCGTGTCCGTTTTGTCGTTTTTGCTTCGTTTTTCGTCCTTTCCTAGATATCCGTTCCTGCACAACCAACAATAAAGCAAAACAAGCGTATATTTGGCAGTTTTAAGTCCGTTTTTGGTTATTTTAGCTCGTTTTTAAAGGTAAAAGGTATGTGTAATTACACACATACCAGTGATTATGAGGGTCTTGTCTACCCGTGAACTTATTACTTTGCACAAGATTGATCAAAGGTTGTTTAAGCTCAAAATTGTTTGCATTTATTGGTGGAACAACAATTGCATCTTCGTATCCCTCGATGGGAGCTTTGTAACATCTGAGCCATGGTAACACGATTGTCGGACCCAAATGGAAACTTCGGTTATCCTTCAACATAACCTTATGTTAATTGTTGTTGTCGACGCTTTTCGATTACGATCTTGAGATCGAGTGCGCATGCATTAAAAATAAAGAAATTAAAAAGCAAACAAAAATTACACTAATTTTTTTTTTGATTTTTGAAAAAAATAATTATTTTTTTAACAATCTATTTTAAACGGATACACGAAAGACAACTTAAAACCAAATAATCAACTTACTTCACGGTAGCTCTTAAAAATTTCTTCTTAAGGTGAGCCGAAGTCCGTAAGTGACAACAAAAGGCAATTTTTTGAATCTTTGTTCGATTTGGAAACATTTCAAGTTCACCGTAACTTATATATATAGATACCCTACAATTGACAGGATATATAATGTTGGTGTTCGTTTACCAACTTTGTGTATTTTATTTCTTTTTAAGGACATTTTTTTTTAATATTTTTGTTTTTTTATATGTGCTTTTATGATAATTATACTAAAAAGAAATATATATATATTTTTTTACTTTTAATATTTTCAATTTTTTTTGGGATTTTTGAAATATTTAACAAAAATGAAACTTTCGAGGACGAAAGGATCTTCAAACCAAGATCAACAAACGTATACGGCTGAATCATTAACGAAGCAACTCCCCGAGCATCGGTCGCCAAAAACGATTTATAGTTTTTATACACTATAAAATATACGATATAAATGAAAAACCACAAAGCAATTAAAAAATTCCCCTAAGAAAATTCACTCTAGATATATATATATATAATATATTATAATATATATATATAGAATATATATATCTATATATATATATATATATGCTATATTATATATATATATATATAAATAAAATATAAATACAATATATAATAACCGGGAAGTATGAACACCGGGTCGTTTCCCCCCCAATGACTTTATGAAATTAACACCTACGTTTTAAGCACGGATAATGATTTGAATGAGAGAAAGATATTTTGAGAATCTATAACACAAATAAAAGCAACAATTAAAAGCTATTAAACAATTCAACAAATTAACAGCAACTAAAAGCGGACAAATAAGCAATACCCTAAAATTAACTCCTAAAAATAAAAACTGTAAATTTCTAAACCTAAAATAGTACACAAGAAAATTTTAAGAAAAAGAAAAACATTTTTTTGATTATTTTTGAAATTATTATGAATTTAAAATTATTTTAATCTAATTAAATCCTGAAAAATAGCAAATTAAGTTCTAAAAATTTAGGAAAATAATTTTTAAACTTAGAAAAGTCTAAAATAACATAAAAACTTAGAAAACTATTTTTAAAATTAAAATCCAATTTTTAAACTTAAAATTAAAAGCTCAAAAATGAAAAAAAAAATATAAAAGGGTTGAAAATGACTTTTCTAATTGTAAACCTAAAAGAATTTAATCTAATGCTAAAAACTATTTTTTTGTATTTTTATAAAACTTTTTTCTATTTTTTATGTATTTTCTAAGATTTTAACTTTTAAAAAACTATTAAAAATAAACTAATTGATGGAAAATTACGAAAAATTCAGGAAAAATCTATGATGCAACGAAGATTACTAGAAAAATAAAGACAAACACCAGCTTAACACATAAGCTAGAAAATGGCTTATTAGCAGGAGCTTATATAAAAAGAAGTAGATTAGAATGTGTATAAGTATTTAATGAGGAGAGAAGAGGTTGGATGAGCTAATGAAGCACAATGGTTAAGGCGTTGGGTCTATAAGCAGGAGGTCATGGGTTCGAGGCAGGCAAACCCCTCTTTTTGCACTTTTTTATTTTTTTCACTTTTTAAAAAAACTGATTAATGGAACTTGTTAAGGACTTATTTATAAGCACTTTTAATAAATGAAACATAAGCTCAAAGTCAACAACAAGCTCAGAAAGAGCTTATGAAGTTCTGCTTACAGAAAGTAAGCTTTTGGGCTTACTTTTGCTTATTTGGACTAAAAGCTTTGCACAAGCTTCATTATAAGCTCAAATTACAAACTAAAAGCTGATTTAGAAACCTTAAGATTAGTGTTAACTAGTTTTAACAAGCTAGAATCCTAACTAATACTTAAACCTAACTGATTTCTAGGATAAATCATGCAACTCAAAAATTAAAGCTAAAGGCACAAAATCAAATTAAGCCATTATGAGTTATAAGCTATTAATGAACCTGAGCTTTTAAAAACTAGATTAACAGCTTATAGACTATAGATTCAACTTATAAAAACAACTACTCACAGCTAGACATTCAAAATTAAAAGCTAAGGACAGAAACTACCTTTTTTTTTTTTTTTAAATTGAAGGATTTTTGAAAACTTTAAGGAGCCTTGTACCTAGGCAAATAAGCTGAGAAATGAAAAACAAGCCTTAAACTATGCTAATCTATGACTAAACTTAAAGCTACTAAAATTTAAGATACTAAAACTTAGATTAACTAACCTAAACTTAAATTAGAAATGACAACAGTAGTAACAAAGGTTACTACTGCTAGCACAAATGAACAAAAGTCAAATCCAACTTGCAGGTGACCTCTTTAGTCAAAACTGCATTACTCACCCTAAGTGGGTGTGTATGAACACAATTTTAAACATAAACCAAGCCTTGGAAGCTTGGATCAAAATCTTATCAAGCAAAGCAAAGGGATAAATTCCCCTGGTGCAGGAAGGGACTAAAAACTCTTTATAAAGACTTTTAGCACTAACTAAGCTTGCAAATCTATTCTAAACTTAATCAAATGTAATAATCTAACTGAATAAGAAGAATTCACAAAATACATTTGACTTTTTTAGGTACCAAACACTATTATTCCAAACAAAAACACCCCTTAAGGCATTGCCAGATTTTTATTGATCTTAAGATAAAAAAACAACAGTGAGTTTGGAAACTTGATATACCAAAAATTTATGAACTTAAAACAAGCCAAACAAACATATAACAACAACTTGAATTAACAAGAAACTAGATTTACAACAAAGCAACAATTTTTTGGTTTTTATGATTTTTATGACAGAAATGAGAAACTAATGATGTATAACTATTAAACTAAAAACAGATGCAAATTAATAACTAAAAAGCACAATTAGATAAATATAAGCACAATTAAGCAGATAGAATAAGCAAATAAGCAAAAACTAGATAACTACTTAACACTTGAGTAGAAGTATTAAACTTATAAAAGACAAGGAAATTAAAGAGAAACTTACAATGCTTCAGCTTAACAGAAGCTTAACTTGCTCTTTAGAGCTTATCTACTAGCTCTGGCTTATTAGAAATAAGCCAGTAAAAGTCCTTGAGAGCCCTTCCTTAACTGGCTCTCCCTTCTAAAGCTCATTATTTCAAATTAAAAGGATTTTAAGCTGATTTTAGACTATATGAGATTAGATTAAGACTTGTATTTTAAAGCTCTATCTTAGCTTAGAGACTAAGAGAGCTTAAATTGACCATATAGTGAGCTTTGATCATAGTACAAACAGTTAGAGTATAATTGAATCTTATACCAATAGATCCAATAAGAAACAAAGTAGCATTTCATTAAAAAAGATTGTATTACATTACCTGAAAAGAGATTACAAATGATTATAAAAGTAAAATTACAATAACTATTATCATGAATTTTTAAATAAATAAATTAAAAAAAAAAAAATAAAAAAAAAAAAAAAATAAAAATTGAAGTTAAAAAAAATAAAAAAAAAAAAAAAAAAAAAAAAAAAAAAAAAAAAATAAATTATTAAAAAAAAAAAAAAAAAAAAAAAAAAAACAAAAAAAAAAAAAAAAAACAGTAACAAATTTAATAAAAAAAAAAAAATTTTTTATTTTAAAAAAAAAAAAAAAAAAAATAAAAAAGCTAAAAGCAAACAAGTTGAAAAAAATAGGACAACTAAAAAGGAATCGAATGTGTGTGAAGTGTGTTCTATATAAAGGCCCTTATCTGAAGCTTCTAGGCTCTATCTTGCTTCCCACGCTCCTTTCAATCATCACCATCCATTCCTTCAATCATTAGGTAGTGAATTTGAGCCGTTTGATCAAATTATACTCACACGGATTGCCAAGCTATCATTCTTTTAATGTGACAGCTTGTGCTAGTTGTGTGAGTGATAATAGAGTAAAAACCCGTCACTCTATGTGCTTTCTCTACATCCACGCAGCTTGATAGCTTGATAGACCAATAAAGCTCTTGATTTGACTTATTGCTCCCTGGCCATAGTCTTTAAGATCACTTGAATATGTCGTTTGTAACCCATTGATTGTGAAAAAGACCCTTTGGTTTGAGTGTGTTGGTAATTGGAACGGATGAAACAATAAAAACACTTGGCGCCTTTGTTTTTATACACTGAAAACGGGGTAATAACATTTTAAACTTTGGGCTTATGTCAAGAATGGTCCTTGTGGTTGGTTTAGTAAAGGTGTAGTGTAAAATAGGTTACAAAATTGACATAAAGGCCCTTGTAAGGTTATTTTTAAAATTGTTATTAATGCTAGGGTTTGGGCTTTCGTTGTGGGCTCTTGATTCGGGTATGGTTTTAAAGGGTATTTAAGGCACATTAGGCTTTAGGGACATAATAAGCCACCTTTTGAATCTATGGAAAGGTTGAATTTAAAATTTTGGGGTTAGGGTCTTTTATTGGGTTGACTTTTGTTGACTGAGGTTTGACCAATTTGACTGAAGGTTGACCACAACTTTGACTTTTTGACTTTTCCTGGCTTTGGCTTTGCATCTCTGGCTTCTTTTGTGCTCTTTTCTTCCCAGTGTCCGGGTTTTGCTCTTTTTGACGGTTTTTTCCATTGATTTATTTATATATCCGAACCTGCATACACCTAAACATAAAAACCAGCAAATCATGCCATTCTATAGTCCTGTTTTGTGGTCATTTAGGGTCCCTTTTTGGGATAGACGGATATGTGTATTTTACACTTATCAACAACCCTCCGAGCATATCCTTTTTCACGGTACTCGTAATTTTCTAGTTAAGCCGGACTATTAATGAAGAGCATTGTCACCCTTAACCAATCGTGCAACCCAAGAAATACTTAGCAAACCCCTTATGGTACTCATTTATTAGTCCATTATTGAGTTTAAACTCAAGTTAATTTATTGAGTAACATACGGTTGCTAAGTCCCTTATCCATGTAATATTATTTTGGCTGTATTGGGATTCAATGGTATATTATTTCAACGGAAAAGAGGTAAAAAAGTTAAGTCAATACCCCCATATGTTTGTCAAATGATCTCCGTGTTATTTTGATCCATCTCAAATCGGGTCATTAGTTAGATTGTAAATATCGAGCATGTAAAAGCTTAAGTGTAGGGGTATGTATTTTAAACCCCATGTGATGTATTATGTTATTCAAAAAAAGAAAAAAAAGAAAGAGATTGATGTAGAGTTGTGTAGAGTTGTAATATTCGTCGAGTCGTTGCTTAGCAAACAAACAAGCGTGTATTCGCGTACATAATAGCTGAACCCTTTCATGACCTTTTGCCTTGGTCAAGGGCATTCGGTTGGGATCTGTATTAGGGTTGCTATATAAGTGTGCTTAACCGCGAATCAGTACCGAATGCCTAACTTTGAGACGCGATATCTCATTCACATCAACTCCATTTTGGACAGATAAAAGTTCATTGCGAAGCTCTCTACATGGAGAACACAAACTTACAAACTATTACTTATATGGGTTAATACACAAACAGGGTACTAAAGTTTCCAAAAAAGTTGGCCTAAGCAAATAGAGTTTCATTTTGTTCGTCTGAGTTACTCATGTTTGTTTGACTGGTTAATTACGTTACTCACAATATTACAACCTAATATAACCGGTTAAAATCCTATATGGATATTTTTTAAAAATTTTTTTTATCATATATTATATATTATCTACCTATATTATAAAAAGAACCTCCCTTATTACTGTAACCATTCTAGAAAATGACACGTGTACCAGAACAGTTAGCCACTGTTAGTTAATTTCAACTCCAACTTTTTTTTAGGCGTGAATGAGCTTCCATATATTCCGCTCATTCTTTCTTTTTCCATTTTCACAGATAAATAAGCAACTGTTCAATATTTGAAAAATTAAATACCCTTTGCATATCTCTCACTTGCCAGTTAGACTCTTTCATTTACTCACACAATCTCTCTCAAACTTTCAACAACCCGCTACGCAGTTGCCATTTTCCGGCGACGTGGTTTCTTTGTATATTACACATGGAAAAAAAAGAAACCTATACATTACTGCTACCGGCTGTATGGCCACACAAAAAATTGTAACATTCATAGTATTTGATTATTTGGAGAATATTTGCAAAGTTAAGTAGGAAACACAATCTATTACTTTATTTCTTTTTTACTTTAAAAATTGTGGGTAGTGATTTCTAAAAATGTCTTACCAAAACAATATCATGACAAACAGGATGATGGTGAGATTTGTGAAGAAAGAAGATGTGACTACTGTTGACTTGTACAACTCATTAGTTGAATGTGATGTCCAATGTACTGTGTACATAGAGTGGGTGTATTAGGTTAGCAAGTGATGGGTTGAAAGAAAAAAGGACACACTTTGTCTCCATGTAAATAGTTTAGTCAAATGTCTATTGATTCATATTTTGATGTCCCTTGGTTTTAAAGAAAAATATGTATATACCAATTAGATTTCAAACGCTAGATGTACTTTGTACAATGCAGAAATGGCCAAATTTACTCGATAATCTTTCCTTTCTAAATTAAATATATTCATTGGTAGAGTACTGCTCAACTCTACTTTGGTTGTTACCATTAAAAATTTCCACATAAAAGTTCTCACTTATAGCATTCTTATATTTAATCTTGATTTTTGAATAACATTCATATTACAAAACTAAATATAAATATGGAGAAAGATGATTTTCAGACATGATGGTAAAAAGGTAGAGTGATATTTTTTATTGAAGAAAGAAATCTATATTACTTGAACATCAAATGAGCATTACACCCAATTCTACTACTATAAGAAGACGCATATATTGCTAAGAAAACATAGTGATTACAACTATAAAATAACTTGTGACGGCAATCATGTTACATAACGAATTGGGTAACATTTTTAATTAACTTTAAAGTTTCTTAACCACTTTATCTATTCACAAAAACATTATATAAAAACATTGTGGGCCGTGCTTAGCACGGCATAAAACCCTTCCTAGTATTTAATATAAATTAGTCTAAAAAAACAAATGCACCCCAACCCTTCATTCTCATTTCCTCATTATCACTTTCTTCACCCTAAACAACACCACCACCATTTTCTACCGCCACAGCTAGTCCGCCACCACCAACGGCCACCACCACCTATTTATAACAACCCGTAATTTTACAGTATTTCATCAATGTAATATCTACTTATTATATTAAGTACTACTTTTTCACGGGAATAAAATTTCGTTTCATTTCATTTCATTACGTATCATAGTTTATATTTCCAAAGTAAAAAAGTTCACGCAATCTACCTATGGCAATCCTATCTTCATATATGTCAAGCAAACATCATAACATGTCAATATCTTAATATCATTATTACAAAGTACATTACTCATATAATGTACCATTCGCAACGTTATATCAAAACAGGCTTTAAACCGTTATCGTATATCTTTAAACCCTAATTCCATGAAAAGTTAACATCTAAAGCGAATGTACAAGCTTTTAAAGCATATGTACAAGTAATATAATATCTCATTTGAATATACTTTCCCTCTAAAATAAAGTACAAGTTCTTTAAAGCATAATGTACAAGTCATTAATGCATAATATCCAAAATAACCGTTTTACTTCCGTTTTCCTAAGGAATCTTGTACAATCTATTAAGTAAAAGTTACAAACAAGTCATGCACTTCATTTATAATCTATATTCATTCTTATATCATAAGATCTCATGAAATTAAACCGAGAAACCCTAACCAGAGTTATATAGTAACCCGAGAACCGTTTATTGATTTTTATCCGTTTTAAACCTCAACCAACACTCAAATAAGTTGTAATAACTTAAATTACAACATTATCAATCATATTCTATCATCATTTCATCATTTCATTTCAATTATACACGGAATAAAACCAAGAAACCCTATACGTGCCCTAAATGGAACATTAGACCCGTTTACTCGTTTTCACCCATTTTAAACCTGAACCACCTATCAATTCTTGTTAGTAACTCTTAGAACAAGTCTTATAAACCTTAATCTATCATTACAAGTCAAATGTACATGAAATCTAAGCATAAAAACTCAAACCGTGCCCTAACCCACTTCAAATGAACCTGCACCTAGTTTCCCTCCAAATTACCCAATTTAAAATTTAACCATGCAATCCAAGCACCTCCATGATGCACCTCCTTCACCCACAAGCTACTTACAAGCACTTACATCATCTCCGTAGCCTCCAAGAAAAGCTACATCACCCCTTGGTGACTCATTTCAAGTCGTGGCACACAAACACCCCTTATAAACCTTCCAACACCTCCATCCTACTTTCTAACTTTGATAACTCATGTTATAGCCTCTCATCATCATCCCCTAGCTTCTACACAAGTCTAAGACTTGGCCATTAAGTTTCCTTGGTCCTTAAGGGTCACTCGATCCTATAAATAGGGGTAAAACCCTTCCATTTCAAACCATCCCCACAACTTCTCTCTTACACACAAATGGAGTTCTAATACTCCCATGGCAGAAATATAAGATCTATATAAGTCCCAAGATCAAAATTCAAGCAAAGAAACCAAGAAAAGAAGCCTCGGAGTTGTTATTCTAGGCGTACGAAGCTAAAAGTCTCGATTTCGACCCGTTTCCAAGCTATAAGCTCAAAACCAGGTTTCATAAGCTCACCTTCTATTTTCATACCCTTATAATGTTCACATGATCATGCTTATATCGTTGTTAAAAGCTTTGAACTCAAAAACATATGTGTTTTACCTTTTTGATCTAAACCAAGCTCATGAAACCCTAATTTCGCGTGTTTCTTAAATCTATAAGCTAAAATGATAAACTAAAGTTAGAAGCTATTCTAATAAGCTTAACTAATGATATTATAACTTTATCAAGTCTTGAAGGAATTCGAATTAAAAACCTACGCGTTTTCGTTAAAAAACTCTAATTCAACCCGTTTTGAATTCTGGCTTAACGAATCGTTAATCTGAACTTTCATTACGTTAAAACATCATATTTTAGCTTATATTAATAAGCTATCACCTGAAAATATCATTTGGAATCTTAAAATAAGCTTGCATGGCGTTTTGGACTTGTTTTGCAAAAGTATTCCATGCAAGGGGTATATATTGTAACTTTCTGAAACTTATAACTAAAAGGACTGAAAATGTCATTTTATCAAAGTTATAACTATAGGGGTCTATTATGTCACTTTCCAAAGTACAAGGTTTACTTTGTACATCTTTTAAACTAGAAGGACCAAACTTGTAAAAGTGAAAACTCCAAGGGTATATTTTGCCATTTTTCATTCTTAAGGGTCTAAAATGTAACATTTTGAAAAAGTGTAAAAATGTGTTCAAAACCTTATAAGACATAACTTTAATTAACGCTTGACGTGCTTATCATTTCCAGTTATTGAGCAAAACGCTTAAAACCGATTATGTTATAACTATTATATAATTCATCATCGATATGCTTTTAAAAATCCTGTCCCGAATCTATATCGTACCACAATACTAGGGAGCTTCATATTAAGGGGTTTCATCTTGGTATTACGTTCTGACTGAGTTGTTGGGTTTACGATTTAAAGTGCCCTAGCTCCTCAAACGTTTACTGAATGACCTCTGAATTATGATGGCCCGAACGGTGATACAATAATTCCAAACTCTCCAATCAAACTCATAACAATATTAAACTCTTAGAACCAAAGTTCTAGAGTACAATCTTCCTAAGACTTGACATATTTACTCAGGTTGCGTGACGTGGCTGTTTACTATCATCTTGCTATATCAACCTTCCCTGTTAAGATTGTGATAAAGTCGTCAGCTTTCATTTTGGAATATTTATTACAACCACCTATCAGGTGAGTTCATAGCCTTGCTTTTCAATCTCTTTAATGTTTTCATAAACCCGCGAGGGGGATACATGCTTATTTACAAACTCTTTTACATACTCGTTTATCTTATAATAATGTGATTACTTTTCAAAGACTTAATGAGTTCATAACCTCACATTTCAATCTTTTGAATACTTTATAAACCCGTATAAACCATGAATGCAAGTGTTTTCTGTATGCTATCCAGATATATTATTGCCTAAGTAGCTTTCGGTACCATTACTTCCATATCATGAACCATTAATTGCTTACGAGTGAGCGCAAATATTGTGAATAGATCTATTATGGGTGACGACTCCCGTTTGTATACCCATTCATAGGGTAGCCAAACATACTATATTTGACCTAATGGGTAACCTTGGTAAGTTACCTTTTCCACGAGGACGTTTGTTCCTCAACCAATGTCACTACGGTGATTTTCCCTGTTAACGTATTGGTATCATGAGCTTAGATGCAATAATAATGTTACCATTTTTCCATGATAATTGTATTCGTTGCAATTATTACCATTATGATAACTTGCATTCAACTGTTCTCCATAATAATGTTGTTCTCCATGATAATGCTGTCCATAATAATATTGTTTTCCATAATAATTATGCTCGTGCAAATATCACACTATAATTTGTATTCAAACTATTTACCATAAACCTATGAATTTCACTCAACCATTGTGTTGACCCTTTTTAGCATGTTTATCTCAGGCAACTAAGCAGACCATGGCACGGAATGGCATGGACTTGAAGATGGCTAAAACTTGTTATCATTCACATTTTATATTTCTAGATTTTGGGACTTACCTTTGTAAAACTCTGATTTTAAATGAATGATAACGTATCTTTTAAAAACGTCTCTTTTGAGTCGTTTTTTATGATTGTGTCTGTGATTCATGAAGTAATACCCCATATTAGCTTCCGCTGCTATATGTCCAAAATGGAGATGTTACAGGCCGCCCTCAGTAAAGGGTATTGAACTTGAGTTTTTGATGAAAATTTTACAAAGTGGAGTGATATTTTAATTTACATTTCGCGAATTAAAAATGCTTAAAGTACTTCGGATGAAGTATTCAAATTGTCATGACACGGAATGAAACACGGACTAGAATCAAAACTAGAAGAAGGAGAAGCGGACACATAAGGTTTATGGAATGTGTTCCATCATTCCTTAACCAAGACGTAGATAGTTAAATGATTCACCTTTAAGGGGTTTAGTAAGAATGTCGGCGATGTTGTCGACGAACGACACTTTTTTAATTGAGATGTGTCCTTTCTGGACATTATCACGAAGAAAGTGGTGATGTATTTCGATGTGTTTGGTACGAGAATGTTGCCCCGGGTTTTTGTTAAGGTCAATCGCGCCTTTGTTGTCGCACATGATGGGAACGTCGTCGAGTCGTACGTCGTAGTCAATAAGAGCTTGTTTCATCAATAGTGCTTGTTGACATGCCTTTTTGGCGCTTACGTATTCAGCTTCGGTAGTGGATATAACAAGAGCGGTTTGTTTCTTCAAGAACCAAGATGTTAAACAACATCCCACGAACATACATATACCGCTAGTGCTCTTTTGGTTCACATAATCTCCCGCATGATCAGAGTCGGCATATACTACGGTTTCTATGCCGGTCCCCTTAGGATACCATAATCCTAACTGCGTAGTGCCTTTAATGTATCGGAAGATACGCTTAACCCCTTCAGGGTGAGAGGTTTTGGGAGCCTCTTGGAAGCGAGCACAAAGGCAGATGGCAGACACTAACATGATATCGGGCTACGTGACCGTTTAGTATAATAAACTACATATCATGCCTGATATTGGTACTATTCTACCCACTTACACTCTCATCTTTTGTTGAGTTTGTATCGGAGGACATGAGGGTTTTCATCTGGTTTAGTATCCTCTAGACCAAATTTCTTAGCATTTCTTTAATATTTCTTGATTGATTAAAGAAGATACATCTTCCTTTATTTTATTTGTAATCCAAGAGAAGTTAAGTTCATAATCATGCCATCTCGCAACAACTGTCATGCATGATTTTGGAAATTCATACACAATGTCTGAAAGTCGAATTCCGAATATAATGTCATCGACATATATTTGACAATGATGAGATTTGAACATTTTCTTCTAGTAAAAAGTGTGTATTCTACCATTCTATTTTAAATTCATGTTAATAGGGAAAGATTTTAATCTATCAAAACAAGCTTTTGGGTGTTGTTTTAAGACCATATAAAGCTTTCTTTAATTTCTAAACTTGATCCGATTTATTGAAATAAATTGAATCCCGGAGGTTGTGCACGTATACTGACCTCATTGTTAAAAAAACCGTTCAGGAATGCACTTTTTACATCCATTTGGAATAGTTTAAAATCTAAGGCACAAGCATAAGCTAATAATATTCTAATGGGCTCAAGTCTAGCAACTGGGGCATAAGTTTCATCATAATCGATGCCCACTTGTTGGTTGTAGCCTTGAGTAACTAACCTAGCCTTATTTCGAGAAACAATATCGTTCTCGTCTAACTTATTTCTAAATACCCACTTAGTTCCTATGATTGTCATATTCCTAGGTTGAGGAACTAACTCCCAAACGTCATTAGCAACGAATTGATTTAATTCTTCTTGCATGGCGACTATCCAACTTTCATCTCCTAATGCTTCATTCACATTCTTAGGTTCTATAGTTGATATAAAACAAAAGAAGTTACTTTGGTTTTGGGCTTGTGACCTAAGGGTTCTTTGGTTAAGGTTTCCTATGACATTTTCTAATGGATGGTTCCTAGATTCCTTAATGTTGACTATTTCATCGATCTCTAAAGTTTCATCCACAATGTCGTTTTCTAGGTTTTTCTTTTCGGTGACCTTAATTGCTTCTTCTTCATCTAAGTCATCATCCACCAAGGGTGATGTCTTAGAGGGTGGAGGAGTTTCATCGAATGTCACGTTAAGTGATTCTTTGACTTTCCTAGTGTGTTTGTTTAGGATGATGTAGGCTTTACTATTTTGAGAATAACCTAAAAAGACACCTTCGTATGACTTTGGGTCAAACTTGGTAAGGTAGTCTTTGGTGTTCAAAATGAAGCACTTGCTTCCAAACACTCTAAAATAATCTAACGTAGGTTTCCTACCTCTTAAGAGTTCATAAGGTGTTTTTCCTAGAATGGCTCTAATGAGAATTCGGTTGAGAATATATGTTGAAGTATCTACGGCGTTACACCAAAACTTTTGTGGTAACGATTGCTCATTCAACATAGTCCTACTCATTTCTTGAAGTGTTTATTTTTCTTTCGACAACGCCATTTGATTTGAGGAGTGTGTGGAGCCGAGAGTTAGTGTTAATACCGCTGGCATTACAAAAAATTCTACAAATTGACCTCATTATCAAATTCTCTACCCGTGGTAGGTCTTATTAACATATTGAATACAAATTAATTTGGTTTTGGATTTTCCTAACTAAATATTTTGAATGATCCGGAAAGCTTTAGTTTCTTCGGTTTTATCCTTAAGAAATCTAGTCCAAGTATATCTAGAGCAGTCATCTACTATGACTAGGGTGTAACGGTTTCCTTCGTAACTCCGTATGGCGGATGGACCGAAGAGATCCATATGGAGAAGTTCTAAGCATCTAGTCGTTGAGACTACATTCTTAGCTTTGTGACTAGCGTGAGCTTGTTTTCCCATTTTATAAGCATCACAAAAATATTGATCAAACTTAAGCTTAGGTAGGTTTCTAACTAATTCCTTAGAGGCCAACTATTGAACGAGACGCATATTTGCGTGTCCTAATCTCCTATGCAACAAGGTGGAATTTTCATCAATCGTTGTTAGACAAATTTGATCCTTTGGCTCATTTCTTAATTTCATCACATATAAGCCTTTCTTCCTAATACTTCTACCTATGACTTTACCGCCCTTAGTGATTTCACTATCATGTTCAGAGAAAGTTACTATACACTTATTATCACATATTTATACTATACTTAGCAAATTAAATCCTAAATTATCAACATGATCTACATTATCTGTTTTGAGAGAGTCATTAGAAATCATACCTTTGCCAATGATGTTACCGTGAAGATTACTACCAAAAATGATGTTACCTTCATTGTATGCCTTGTAAGTGGAGAAGAGCTTTCGGTTGCCCATCATATGTTTAGAGCATCCGCTATCCTTGATCCATTATTCGGGATCCAAGTCGACTCCAAGGCATATCTATTTATATAAGACAATAAATTAAACATTTGGTCCCCAATATCTCATGGGTCCAAAGTTGTTAGTGACAAACATCCCTTGCATTTGATGCAATTGGTTGGGATGTGAGAATGGAAGACACATTTCCCATGTCATGTAACTTTGACGTGGAAAGTTGTTCCAAGTTAAGGGAAAGCCATGAGGCTGGTTTTGTCGACCAACATGTCTTCTTGGTTGCGGTGTTTTAGAACGAGGATAATTATTATTAACTTTTATAGGAGGTGGAGTTTTTAACCTAATTGAAAATCTAACTCCGGGTTTTGACAATGGCTTATAGAATTGTTTAACTTCATTGTCACTAGCAACGAGAACGTTGGCTTTGTTTACAATTATGTGTTTTGGTCTAGGACCTAAAATGGATTTTTGAAAAGACATAGTTTTATCAGATCCAGGCATTGCTAGTGGCGGTCTCATAATTATTTTGGGGGCCGCCCATATTTACGGGACCTCTATCAGAATACGCCTTTTTATGAGCTTTCATAAATTTTATTTCCTTAGTTCCACTAGGTGATGCTTCAAATGAATTAAACCCTAAACCTAATTTATCATTGATTACTTAACATTTCATTTAAGCGATGTGTACTCTTTTTAAATTTATTTAATCTAGTGGATTCTTCTTTGAGCTTTTCATTCTTAATTTTAAGTGCATGACACTTTGCACAATCGTGATAAACTCCCTTGTTTTTCTCGAGTATGGACAATTTATCTTTTAATTTTCTAAGCTCATTTTCTAGACTATTTCTAGTAGCTTTTAACCTTTTGTTCTTAGTGATTATCTTTAGACTCATTTTGCATAATTTATCATATTCATTGTCTAAAGCTAAATCATCAATTGATGAATTTTCATCACTAAAGTAGGAGGATTCAGAACATACCTCACTTGATGCATGAGCTACAAGACATGTTTTATCTTTGACCTTCTCATCATCTTCTTCACCGCTATCACTCCAAGAGCCTTTAACAAAAGCTCTTTGGTTCTTATCTTTCGGTGGTTTTGGACATTCTCCAATAAGATGATTCGGATCGCCGCATCTAAAGCATTTTCTATCACTTTTACCATTCTTGTCATCACGGCTTCTTTGGAACGTCTTTTTGTCGTTCCGAGGTTGCCTCACGAATCTACCTCTTTTTTTAAAGAACTTCTTGAAGTCTCTTACCGCCATGGCGTACTCTTCGTCTTCACTACCGGAAGTCGAACACTCTTCATCACTAGATTCTTTCTTAGCCTTTAAAGCAATAGATTTCCTTTCAACTTTTGCTTTGACTATTTTGGAATCTTTCTTGATGATCATTTCATGAACTTTGAGGTTCCCGATAAGTTCATCAAGAGATAGTGACGTTAATTCTTTCGACTCTTCATCGCCGTGACCTTTGCTCTCCATTTAGGATGTAGAGCCCTAAGAAACTTCCTTACGTAGTTCTTACTAGAATAACCTTCATCAAGAGCTTTAAGACTAGTAATAATAGTATTAAATCTAGCAAAAGCACTATCTATAGATTCGTCTTCGGAAATGACGAATTGTTCATATTGTTGAACCAAAAGGTCGATCTTATTATCTTTGACTTGGCTATTACCTTGATGGGTGATTAACAAAGTTTTCCAAATTTCTTTTTCCGTGTTACACATGAAAATTCTTTCATATTCTTTTCTTGGCAAAGCATTATAAATAACCATTTTGGCTTCATTATTTTTTGCAAGTCTCTTTTTGAGATCATCGGTTTGTTTTTCAAAAGGGATAACCTCATCTAATTTGGTTTCCGGATTTTGTACAATAGGTTGAAAATCACCATTGGTAATAACATGCCAAAGATCTAGATCTTTTGATTTAACATATGTCTCAAATCTATTTTTCCAATAAATAAAACTAAATCGCTTTTAAAGGTGTGGTGGTCTTTGGCATAGATTACCCTTCCTAGATTTTGTCGAAATCCTTAAGATAGATCCAAAGCTTTAAAATTACAATATATTTAAATAATCTTGGAGTGACTTGCTTTGATACCAATTGTGGAAACTAGAAGGGGGGGGGGAGAAGGGTTGAATAGTTTACACGTTTGTTTTTATGGTTTTAAAAAGTTTACTTAAAAAAATTATAGATTTGAGTTTTATGTTCTCAAATCACATTATAAAATGAGCAATAACTATCTAAACGAACAAACTAAAATACAACTATAATATTGTAAAGAGATAAGGAAAGAACAACCAAACCAGACCACCGAGATTTTATAGTGGTTAGACTAATGAATCACTATTCGCCCTACTCTCACTCTCCAGCTATCCGACTCGAGATTTCACTATGTCAACAAGCTCCTTTTAGGCGGAGAAAACCGTTTACACGTCGCTTATGTTATTTTCCGACACTAAGCTAAATGTCGACTCATAATCTTTGCTAGAACAATCTACACTTCACAAGATTTACACACTCTACAAAGATCTACGAATATCGGATTACTTAATATCCGAATCACACAAATACACAAGATAAATACAATAGAGGTTTGGTACTTAGAAGAAAAGAGGAGAGATCACTAATTAACACTTCGTTTCTTGACGAATACGAGTGTTCTTCTCTTGCACTTGAATGAGAGGGAAGAGATGAGAAGAAGAGATTAGATCACTTTAAACAAGATCTAAGTATAAGAGTTTTAGTAAGAGAAAGAAGGTTTAGAGAGAGAAAGAAAAGACTAAAAAATTTCATGCAAAGAGGAATATATTTCTGCTGGGAACGGAGCAGTATTTATAGGTTGAGAATCCCAACAATCATCTGGTGGCGGTCCCGGCGGTCCCTTATATATAAAGGGGCCACCAGGCCTATAAGGGGGCCGCCACTAGACTCCGCTCCCTTTTTTGTCTTTATGTGGTAAAGGTTTTATTTGTTATGGAACCTTCCATTTTGGAGGGAAAATTTGAATTTCAAATTTTAAGTTTTTAATAAAACTTTTTTTTAATTAGAAAATATTTTGTAAATGTATTTTTAAGAAAATAATTTTGTAGAATTAAAAGTGAGGATTAAGAGAAAATATTTTCTTGATCACTAATCATGCTTAATTATTTTGTTTGTTTATACCGTAAGTGATAACTAATCTTAGAAATGGAATTTTACATTTGATAATTTGTAAACGTTTATTTTTATTGTAAATGTTTTTACATTTTGTTATTATCAAAATGTTAAGAGGTCAAAAAATATAAATAACATTTTTAGACATTATTTTTATTAACAAATTCATCATTATCATTCATCATTAGTCCATAGGACTACATTTATCATTATCATTCACATTACACATTAAACATTACTTCACAGCATACAAATCATCACATACCTTAAATGGGTCAACTTAGACTTAACCTTCACCTTGGCTAGCTTTACCAAATTAGTTTTTAATCTATTCTAATCTAAGCTTATTAACCAAAACTTCCTAAGCTTTTATAGCATCATCCACATAACACACTTATGATGAAATCAATATAATATCACATTACGACCGGTTCATTTACCTTGAATCTAAGCCAAAGACATCAATAACATCATCATCATCATTCCATGCTATTCTTCCTAAACCACAGTTATACATATTAAGAGACTTCATAACATGGGTTTATTACATTATTTTATCATCATATGATCATATATTGATCATAAGATGTAAAACCCCAATTTCTTTACATTAAATCTTCAGTTAACCTTAACCAATACCATTAAACATCTTGATTCTTGATTAGAACCATATTTACCTAAAACCCCTAATTTAGGTCTATGAACCCTAACTCTTAATTCATCAATTAATCAATAATTAAAGGTTACTTACATTGTAAGATCATTGCTTGGGATTAACCCATAAATGAGACACTAAACCTCTTCATGAATAATCATCAAACTTAAGTTCTTCCCTCCTTTCTCTCTCTATGGATTGACACATAAGAAAACACCACACAAATAAAGAAGGGCCTGGAATTGCCCAGGGTATTCTATATTTGATAGGTGCAAGTTTGGCCTAATGACATAATAGGTCCCTCAAGTCTTATTTCCCTTAAATTGGCCACACCAACTAATATAGCACATTTATCTTTTGACAACTTAGGTCCTTTAATCCATTCCTTTTTTAATTATGACACATTAACTTTCTACTTCTATTTTACATATACATTGACTTATAGTGTGACTATTGGGTTTGACTAACCAATCACGTACCTTCTTTAAACTTATAAAAGTCATAATCTAACTATTCCAATGGCATTCTTGTAATAAATTACTTAAAAACCAGTTTTGGGGTGTTACAATTCTATCCCCTTATTTAGATTTCGTCCTTGAAATCTCTTTGAATAATACTAACCAAGCTTGTCACAGGTAACCTCTCATTTCATCTTAGTATTTTCAAACATTTACCCAATTAGTTGGAATAACCTATATGGTTTTACGACTCTAGCAATACTATGGTATAACCAAATACTCTTGACCCGTTCTACATCTTTCCCATTTCTATCACGTTTACACTCTTTTTAATGACAAACGTCTTTTAGGTGACATTTCACCATTACCAAGCTATCACTTTATTAACTTTTTAAGTAAACATCACATTCTCACTCATTTTTCTTTTAAACTATTCCACAAGAACTACATGTCACATGGAAAATTTACTAGTTTGACTTTATATAAGTAAAACCCTATCATTATTGACCATCATTCATCAAGGCGTACATATGACCCAAAGTCACTTACCGGTTCATTCCTCATTCTTCTTAAACAAATACATAACTTTCTTAGATTTTTTAATCTATGCCAAATTTCTTATATTAAAAACTGGTAACTTATTTTCAAGTTTATCTCAAGTACCATCTAAAAGGGTACTAACAAATCAAATTCTATGCATTTCTTATGAAATTTTCTTTTTAATTTTTGGAATTACCTACCCGATTAACTTCTCAACTTAACACATTAATTCATTTTAAGATTTTAACTTAAGGTTTAACACATAACCTTAATGCCATTAAAACATTCCATTCACGTCTATTATCATTTCTTACGATGTTTAACTCATTCTAGATCTTGTTTTCTATTTCTTTACCCGTACTCATGTCATGTCGGATATACATAAGCCCACTCATTTATAATTCGTTATTTACATACAAAGGCGTCCCAATCTATGTAAATAAAAATTATAAATTCATGGCTCGGTGATTTACAATTTCTTTAATTAAATGAAGAGGCGTCCCAATCCATTTAAATAAGGAGATTATAAATCATCGTACTTAAGCATTCCTGACACAACACTCATACTCACTTAACGCTTCTATCTTTTGTTTCATTGATCCCATGTCAATGATTTACATTTTAATTTCATCTTTCTAGCTTTGAGTCCAATCTCATTATTTACTTCAAAGGAAACTTGGCTCTCTCCCCGTAGGGACGGTCAAAACTTGGCTCTCTCCCCGTAGGGACGACCATAACTTGGCTCTCTCCCCGTAGGGATGACCACACCTTGGCTCTCTCCCCGTAGGGACGACCACAACTTGGCTCTTTCCCCGTAGGGATGACCATATATTGGCTCTTTCCCTGTAGGGACAACCACATCTCTTACCCTGATAATGCTCAAATTATGCATATTTCTATATGCATTAAATATGCTTTTATACTCATATTTTGGTTAATAATAAGAACTTTCAATACTTAATCAAGTATATTTGCTATTGTAGGTTCATGATATGTGTCGTGGAAGAAAATGAAAGAATACACGAAGATTTGAAGCTTAAAAGAAGAAATAACTCAAGTTGAACGCTTCTCAACACCTGTCAACTGCTTTGGCCATAACTTGGTCATACGAACTCCGTTTTAGTTGGTTCAAGCGGCCACGTGAAGAGAATTTAATTGTCTACAACCTTGAAAAAGACCAAGTGCTAAAATTGCCCAAAGTATGGCGATTTTAACTAAAGTACAGCGCACTTTTGAGGCGGTGGAAAGAATTAAAGTCATTAAATAACGACATCATTAACACTCAAAGTACGGCACATAATATATTTTGTACGGCGGTTCTGGCCCCTGAACAACCTATAAATACCCTCCTTTGGCTCTCCCATTTCATATCTCTCTCACACAATCTTATATCTTACACACATACATTCTTTAATGCCTTTGGAGAGGAGGAGAAGTGGTGAAGATCTTTGGATCCAATGATCCAAACACCCCTTCTCACCAGCATGTTACCAAAACTCTAACGACAACTCCCCACTATGAACCACCACTGAAACACCATATTTCCAGAACCTAAGCACATCATACTATGAGGATTAGATGATTCACACCAAATCTCTAATTACTTCACTATATTAAACCCGTTACCAAACATACCATTTAGCGATGTGTTCTTGATTTCCAGTGGGTTTGTGACAGCCGTGTGGGTTATCTTAGTTGGTTTAGATGTTGGTTGTTTGTGGAAATAATTGGTTATTGGTTTGGTTATGATATAGTGTTTGTTGTTTACTTTGTTCCAATATGTGAAATATGATATAACATTTGGATGATTTTGCTATAACTTATGAATATATATGTTTATGAATTCAATGTTATCTTTGCTTGGATCATTGTTTATCTTTTGGTATATCATTGCAATTGAAATAGTCCAAAAGGGTTAATTGTCTTGATATATTTTGAACCGTTTGTTTATGGCGAATCAATATCATGCTTGTGAGAATTATATGGTAAAATGATAAACAACCCAAGTAGAATGATGTTTAATACCCTTCCTTATGTTGACCGACTGGGTTGGGAGGAATTCATATATATGCATATTTGATATAAACTATTCTTAATGCACTCGTGATAATGTAGTATATAGGCCAAAAATATTCTATGTTATCATTGGTAGATATGCATGTTATTATGATTACCCGTCATATATGACTTGTATGCTTTGTTTATATAAAGTCTTGCTCTATCTCTATCTATTATGTTATGTGGATCATGCCTTGTTTCTTGCTTACTTTATATACACGATTAGGCTATTTGACCAGTGACAATCACTTAGCCTTGTTACTTGATAAACAATCTATGAATTGCTACAAATCCTGTAGAACGACTTGGTCTTACCTAACACTATATTACACTCGAATAGGGTATACTTACCCGAATGTTGTGTTTTTAGTCAAAATTGGTATTTCTAGCTATTATAAATTTAAAGCTTGTAAAAACACACATCAAGTTTTTGGCGTCATTGCCGAGGATTTGTTTAGTTGTTTGCAGATTGTTTGCTAGTCTTGTGCATCTTACGTGTGTTTAAATCACTTTAAAAACTTAAAATATGTTTTCTGTTACAGAAAGTACGGCACACATCTCTATGTGTGCGCCGCACTTCCCCTGTTCCCCTTTGTTATTTTGCAAGTTTATACTTAACGTACGCCGATTTCACACCAAAACCGCCGCACTTGTCCTATGATAATCCTCTTCTCTTTCGCCGTATAGTTTTCTGGCAAACTGACCCAAAAAATTGTTTTTCTTCAGGAAGTACGCCGCACATACAATCTGTGCGCTGGTTTTCTTGTAAAACCCAGAAAGTACGCCACATTTTTCACAAGTACGCCGCACTTTCTGTAGAATTTTCACCAGCAGAATCTGGTTTAAAACCAAAACCAAAACCCTAACAAAACCTCGCAAATTTCTAGTCTCAGGTATGTGATCATTTGAAATTCTATTTTATCTGATTATACGCCTTGTAATTTTGTGAATATTTAGTTTTTATTCAAAAAAACCAAAAAAGATTTTTATTTCTAAATTATATTTGCTTATTTTGATTTCTACATGTTCCTGTTTATATAATAAATCATGTTTTTGTTAGTTTGTTAGTTTTCCTTGCATTGCATCTATTATAAGCTATAAAAATTTGTTGTCAAAACTCATAGTACGCCGCACTTGTTATTAAGTGCGTCGTGTTTTCTCAACATCTAAAAATATTGATTTTTGTATAAAAATAAATCTAATGCATTTTTATTTTTGTCTTATCTTATGTGAATATTTGTTATCTTTCATTTGTTTCTGCATGCTTGCTTGTTTGTGTATGTTTTCCTGCGTGTTTGTTTTTAAATAAAAGGCATAGAAATGTTAAAACTATAAAATCTTAAAAAATAGTTTCGTATTTCCTTTTGTTTAGTTGTGTGTTTGTGTTTCTCTATTTATGTGTTTGCATGTGTTTGTATTTGTGATAATAAATAATAAGTGAAAAAAAAATCTAAAAATATGTTTTTGTCATAAAAAAACCGCCGCACGTATTTTGTTGTGCGGCGTACTTTAGTCATTTTTCCCATGCTAGTATTTTAAAATAAAATAAATTTTTTAATAAACTAAAATTTATAAAATCGTTGTTTTGAACTTTGTGGTTGTGTTCGCTGGAAACCCTCACGAGACTATAACTCATCCACTCGGGACACCGAGGGGTTTAACGGCTTGTTCATATGCTAAATACAATCGTGTTGCCTACGAAAGTGCGCTTTGTATTTTAAGGTTTTCGTAGTTTTGTTTATTTTTCAGATTAAATAAATAGGTAAACCTTGGATGGTGGTGATAACTTATCACTTGGGGATGTGATATTTTCATAGTATAATATTATATATGGTTGAATTCACATGCTCATGATGGCGTTCTGTTTCGTGCCATATCTTCCAGAATTCAACCGAGCACTTATGAGCCCCGGGAAGTCTCGTTTCTCTTATATTTATTTTTCTCGCTTATCCTACTTTTAAGTTGTTTCTGATTACGAATAATGCTCAACTTAAGTGTTGGGGGAAAATAAATTGAAAACTTAGACTCATTATTAAAAGTATAAACTTTTTGTTTGCCCTCTGTAATCTAAAAATCTAATTTATTTTTTAAATCTTTTGCCACTTAGATTAAATATATTAGAATAAAACGTAGTTAATACATATAGTTTTTGAAACCAGAGATATGTCCCGATTGATAAAGAAGATCCGACCCGTGATCGATGACATTACTTGCACACTTATACCAATCACCAAAAAATGTAAGGTTCGCCTTTAGATCTTTAGGAATTCAGGTATACATCTTTGATACCCTTAAGATAATTTTTACCTTTAGCTTTCTCGAGTTAAGGTTTGAATGCAATTGCAAGTGTCTCATCCATCGTTACGGCTGTGTATTTGTAGTTTGTCGCCTTTTCTAGAGCATTGGTACCGGTTTAAAAATTATATGAGTGTTCTGGTGATTTATTGATTCTAGAACTTGTACTTGAAATCATTGCGAGACCGCAGTGAGATCACGTTCGCGTGATAAAGATATTTTTAAGTGATAAAGAGGCAACTTAGGATTAAACCAAATTTGCCATTCCATTTAATAATTTATTCTTTTAGCTAATTACACTGATTAGCTAACCACCCAAATAAAACTCTCTTGTAACACTCATCTTTAGTGTTAGATACCCCTAGTTTAACCTGCTGAGCCATTCTATTCATTTTTCTCATCCACTAAATAAAGATGCAAAAATATACAACATTTAGCCTAGCCTTACCCTTTGTCGAAAGTCTCCACAGTTGGTTGCTAGTTGTTCGGTATGTTCGGTTGATTTTTACTTATAGTTTGCTCGTGTTTTGCTATAAGTGTTGTGCCATTTCAACAAAATGTGAAAATGAGCTCCTTTATGTTTTGTATTTTTTTGTGGTGTATGCTTATCACAAGTGTGGGGGAACTGATAGTTGTATGTGAATGGTGAATTGAAACAAAAATGAAAAAAATGAAAAAAAAATGAAAAAAAGAAGAAGAAAAGTGATGAATAAGAGCTGGAATGTTGTTGGCACTCGCGACATATGGTTATATTATATTTGAGCCAGTCTGATTAAGATTGAGAAGAGATTGAGTTGTTCGATTACCTTACTGGTTTGTGGATTGTCGTAACTAGCAACATGGGTTCTCAGACTTGTCGACATGTATATTATAAAACCATTTCAAGTATATATTTCTTATTCTTTATCCACACCCTTATTTACCCTTAGCCTAACGTTACAACCCGAATAAAAGTCCTCTTTGATAATTTTTGTTAGGTCTTGTTTAACTTGAATCATACATGATCATCAATGAAAGCTTAGAGAGAATAGTAGAGGATGCCAAGTATTTAATTTTTAAATGATATAAAATGGAGGGAAAAATGGAAAAGATTACTACAAGGCTTACACTTCTAATGGTGATTAGAAGAGGTATTTATAGGAGAGGGAAGGAAGCTTTCCTTTCTTTATTTTTCTAATGTTTCACTTCTAATCCCTATACTTTGGTAATTATGTTATTTCTTACTTTTAGCATAATAAACCTTATTACAAGCTACTTTATTCTTAACAAAATAAAGACTAATGACTAAATATAATTAAACCACATAATCGGCACTTTTTATGAATCTAACAATTTTACTTGGTGCTTACGCTATGTTGGTGCAGTTTTGTTTCTTGTACAAGCCTATGGTAACTTAATGAATCATGTCTGAGCAATTGAGTGTGATTTCTCTTTTACAATCTATTACATCACATACGAGTATTTGAGTAAATTATACTTTTCCTTATTCGTGAGGTGCTTAGTCATGCTATTACAGCTTGAAGATCATTGGGTATTGTCAA
The DNA here is from genome assembly GCA_026074375.1 of Tanacetum coccineum. Classification (NCBI taxonomy): domain Eukaryota; kingdom Viridiplantae; phylum Streptophyta; class Magnoliopsida; order Asterales; family Asteraceae; genus Tanacetum; species Tanacetum coccineum. The sequence continues at coordinate 1,316 of BQNB010045725.1, read as the reverse complement.
ACATCTCTGTGTTCACATATTAAAAATAAAAAAAATATTTTTTTAATTCTGTTTTTTGTTTTGTAAAGCTTATTTATTTCCTTATTTTGCTTGTGGACAAGCAAACCCTTAAGTGTGTGTGTGTGGGGGGGGGGGGGGGTGTTTGCGCCTTTTGTGATTATTTATTAAAAAACCAAAAATATTTTTAATAATTTCGCACCCAATAAAAAAAAATTAAAAATCAAAATAAAAATCAGAATTTAAAAATATATACAAAAATTTCCTTGTCTTGTCATGTAGGAATTTTATTTCTAAATTTATTTTTTTAAATTTGCTTGAGGGCAAGCAAAGTTTAAGTGTAGGGGGATTTGATAGCGCTCAAATTATGCATATTTCTATATGCGTTATCTATGCTTTTATACTCATATTTTGGTTAATAATAAGAACTTTCGATACTTAATCGAGTATATTTGCTATTGTAGGTTCATGATACGTGTCGTGGAAGAAAACGGAAGAATACACGAAGATTTGAAGCTTAAACGAAGAAATAACTCAAGCTGAACGCTTTCTGACACCTGCCCACTGTTTTGGCCATAACTCGGTCATACGAACTCCATTTTAGTTGGTTTAAGCGGACACGCGAAGAGAATTTAATTATCTACAAACTTGGAAAAGGCCACATGCTGAAATTGCCAAAAGTACGGTGGTTTTACTTAAAGTGCGGCGCACTTTTGAGGCGGTGGAAAGAATTAAAGGCATTAAATGAAGACATTATTAACACCCGAAGTGCGGCACATAATATATTTTGTGCGGTGGTTTTGGCCCCCGAACAGCCTATAAATACGCTTTTTTGGCTCTCCCATTTCATATCTCTCTCACACAATCTTATATCTTACACACATACACAAACACACACACACACATTAGTGCCTTTGGAGAGGATGAAGTAGTGGTGAGTATAACACCTCGTGTTTTAGAGTCATATACGACGTCAATAAATTCACTATTTATTTTTAGTATTGTACGCGTTTGCTTTTAAATCGTTATCGTTAAGTTAAATCGCGTAAGCTAAAAATTATCGTTTAATGTAAACGAGCATCAAACAATTAAATGTTTACATCAAGCAAGTGTTAAGTAATTATTTTAAGGATAATTATTAACTTTGTTCATTTTATTTTTATTGGTTGCGTAAAGTGATTACGTTTCGCGTTAAAATACATTTAGGCATACCCGGAACCACCAAAATTTTTCTACGCTTCAACAAATACCCACAATTGTACCCAATACCTAAAATTTATAAAATATCATCACTTATATCAATATATGGCCGGATATAC
>BQNB010045724.1:0-44117 GCA_026074375.1 Tanacetum coccineum | reverse complement strand
TGACTTTGTCTTCTTGCAATTTGTGCTTCTTTGTAGACACGTAAACAGAAGTGTGCTTGTTGTGGGTGTGCAAAGAACAAGCAAATCCTGGCCCTCCAAATATCTTGCCCTCCAAGTCGAAAATTCTCAACCCTTGATCACTTTTGGTGGGAGTTTGGGGATTGCCAACATGGCAAACCCATGTGGGGTTGTGGGGTTTAGATAGTGAGAGGTTTGGATTTTGTGGGAAGTCAAACAAAAACGACAGGTTTGTGGGGTTGTGGATTTAGGCGGGAAACATTGGGGAAGATAAACAGTGGTTTAAATTGTGGGGTGAAGGTTTGGGGATTGGGCAACAATAGCCCCTCATGGCTATATATATCATTGCACCACTCGTCCTTGTTTTTTAAATGGTTTTGGGACTTGGCAAAACAAGTCCCCAAAAGTTATATTTGCATTTACACCACTCGTCCTTATGGTGTGTAAGTATTTGACTTTGGCAGTTTAGCCCTTGTAGTATAACTTTCCCATATTGGCAGTTTAAGCCCTTGTCTTCATTTCCTCCTTTTTTCTCTTTAAATAAGTTTAGGGACTTAACAAGTTTAGTCCCTAAACTTTATTTTTCTTGACTTTTAGCTTCGGGGTTGACTTGGGTTGACTTTCTGTTGACTTTTTCAGGCTTGGGCTTGGACTTTGACTTTGTCTTTTCCTGCTTTTCCATTCCGTGTCCGGTTTTGTCGTTTTGGCTTCATTTTTCATCTTTTTCTTAATTATCCGTTCCTGCACAATACAATTAGCAAAACAAGCATATATTTGGCATTTTAAGTCCGTTTTTGGTTATTTTAGCTCGTTTTTAAAGGTAAAAGGTATGTGTAATTAAACACATACCAGTGATCTTTGTAAGTAGCGTTAGATTGGTGTGATCGTAGTAGTGTCTTGGTTGTGAAGAGAAGAGAAGTTGTGAAGTAAAGATAAGTTAGTGCAATGACGAAGACATAGTCTATGAAGTGATAGCAAAGTTGTGAGTTGTTGTGAAGTAGTGTGGTTGTGTCGTGATAGATTGGGTCGGGCTAGGATAGAACTCGACATTTCGTTAGTGGTCGGTAATTGGTGTGTAAGAAATGTCGTGTACGGCGCCAGCAATCCATACAACCGGACGCACCTCCCTACATCCTTCCGAGTGGTTGTTGCCTCTCGCCTCTCTTCACCGTACACCTCCCACTCCCCCCCCGGTAGACACCACCCTCCCTCCCTCCCCACTTTTATATCCTTTCTTTCTTTGTTTTTCTCCGTCTAAAGGGAGTTTGTGGGACATTGTGAAGAGACTCTCGAGTTTGGTGCTCGGGCGCAGTCAGTGGATGTGTTTATTCAGTAAGGCACGAAGAGGTGCTTCGCTTCCACACCCCCACCCTTTCCACTTCCCGGAAAAATATTTTTCCCCCGGTACTTACTTTTTTACTTTTACCGAACCACTAATCAAATCCTTGTGTTGTGGTTTATCTTTCTAACTCTTATTCTTGTCTTTCATATTTATTTTACTTACTTGCATTGTTCAAATTAGTACACTTATTGATATCAATAAAACGCGAATTAAGTTTGTTAGATAAACAAACATATCATACATTTACATTTAAAATTCGGTAAAACTATTCAACACCTCCTTATAGTCTTTATCACACATATAAATATATATGAAAACCAATCACAGTATATATTACGTTGTATGTATTATCTATCTAATATATAGATATAATTCTATAATATAATATATATATATATACTTTTTTTTCTAAGACCGACTATAATAATCAACGGTAGTGGAGAGTATATAGTTTTAAAGTCTATTAATTAGATATGAAAATGAGAAAGTTACCAGGTAAATGTCCTTAAACTCATTAGTATTTTGAAACTTTTTCTGGAATAAATCCTCTTACTTTTATAATAAGTCATTTTACATTTTTAGAAAGAAACGAAGTATGTCTTGAATTTACTTATTAGAGGAAATTTTATAAGTTTTATAAATTCTATAAGTTGGGTCTTTTTGTTTAGAATTCATGAAAATGTAAAAAATTTTCTATAGTTATAAAAATTAGAAAATTTCAGAATTAGAAATTGGACAGTTCGTTTATAGGACATTTAAATATTTTGTAAAAACAACTTACTTATATCTCTAGAACATGGATCAGACATAATCCAAACTTTCGTTTCGTATAGTAAATTACATCAATATCGACTAACATTACATATTTAGTAACAAAATAAATTGATTTAAAAATGGTTGAATAGTTTATGCTAAGTGCACCAGGACACCGCCACCACCCCGGAAAGCAGGCACGGGGACGTCTTGCCTCAAATTGCTCCCTCCCCCCCTACCACCACTTTCATTCACTAAATTTTTTAACCCCATTCCACCTTCCCCCGTTTGTACCTTTACCTCCTTTACTACTCCTCCCCCCCCCTGCGCGGACGAATCTTCTTACATACAAGTTTGAGAAAATCCCTTTTTATCTACACCTAAAATCAACACCCAAATGTGTTTATAACCCCGAACACTAAACATAAAACCTTTAAAATGTTGATAGATATAATGCCAAAAACGTTATTACTATTTTTCGATCTCACTACTGTTTTGTTATATAACAAAAATAAAAACACTCAATGTAAAATTAAGCGATAAACAAGTAATTAGTAGGTAAAGATTTTATATTTCAAAAAATTTTAATCACTTACAAAGGTATGACGATGAAATACAATGCTTATGCATCGTTTCATGATTCAAAGAATATTTTTTATACAACCTCATATTTTTATATAATCGTTACAAACATTTTTATAACTTTTACAAACACATGTTTTACATTTATCAAGAGAATGTTTTATTCCAAAATTAAAATATTTTGAATTTCAAATTTTCTACCCAAAAAATAACGTGCTAGATATGTTCTGTCACAAAACTACCTCCTATGGAAAGACCTTATACAAGGGATGACGTCATGAGCGTGGGCTCGGCCCATTAACTTTATATGCGGCTCCGACGTACGTGATAAGCCGGCTCGGACGGCATTGAGGCTATGGGGGTAGGCCCAAGACAAAAAACGCGTCTCCTAGCTTGCCTATAAAAATACTAGGACTCGTTCCACTACTGATTTCTCCTCATCCTTTGCCACTTATTCCCTTTTCTGTCTAAAAATTAGATCCATACATTCACCTACAATCCTTTGAGAATTATTCTTTAGCTTTTGATTCAAGTGATTCAAGCGTAATTCCATCAAGAGTATGCCTGAAAGGAAGGGGAAAGGGGGGAGAAAAAGGAAAAGGGGGGAGGGAAGGGACGGGGAACGCTAGCGCCGAAGGCCGGAGGGACGGGGGACGGGTATAGCAAGGGGAGCTAAAAGGGAAAAGTACGTTCTTAACATCAAGTCAGGCCCTCGTATTGTAGTTTTGTTTTTGTTATTTAGTAGTTGTAATTATATCGTCAGTAAATCATCCTTGCTAGGTATATTGTAAAGGTTTGTATTGTAGTTGTGTATGAATAGGTAGATTGTAGGTATCATTGAAGTCTATCTAGATCGTGGTGATCATTAGTAAGTAGTGTTTGATTGTTGTGATTGTGGTCAGTGTCTAGCGTGAAGTGTAGTGAAGTTGTGAAGTGTAGTGAAATTGTGAAAGTGATGAGCCACTCCACCCCCGATATACTCCCCCACCCCCCTCCCCAACCTTCACTCCCCCCATCCCGACCCCACTAGTATGAAAACAGCTTGCTCGTTAAGTCAGTTGTGAAGAGTAGTGAATGTAGTGATAGTGACCTGTGAAGTAGTAAAGTGAGGAGTAGAATGTTGTGAAGTGAAGTTCAAGGTTTGTGAATCAGTTGTGAATAGTAGCTGCCCCTGATTCCATGATGGGTTAGGATTTTAGTACTCTAAATAACAAAAGTGAGTGTTAGTATTGGTTCTTGCTAGCCCACCGACCACCCCCTTTTCCCCCCTACCAACTTTTCACCGCACCCCAAGAGTCCTGGATTTTATTTTAGACTCGACTTGGGCTTTCTTTGTGTCGGAAATCGGTTGTAAGATTAGTCATGTACGGTTTTCTCCGCCTAAAAGTACTTTGTTGACACAGTGAAGAGTCACTCTCTAGTTTTGGTGCTCGGGGAGTGGGTGTTTGGCGAAGAGGTGATTCGTTACCGAAACCAATAGTGATAATATTTGTGTTGTGGTTTGTATAAGTTCTAACTTTATTCGTGCGCTTTCAGATCGTTTGTATTTAACTTCCACCTTGTATTGTCATTTTGTGCTCGAGTATTGAAATTACTAAGTTGGAATCTAAGGTTTTTATAAACTAAATATACATCAACATTTAAAAAGCGGGTTATCTATTCTAACCCCCTTCTATGTTTTTATGAATTTGGTATCAGGTAGACCACACGGACAAATCTATCTCGCTCTTTGTTAAAATAACATTTATTTTAAAAATTGATAAGTGTAAAATACCACATATCCGTTAATACCTAAAATGACCCTAAATTAACCACAAACAGAACAAAAAAATGCTAAAGATTTGCACTTGTATTTGTGTTTTGTGTGTGCAGTTCAGTATTTTTCTACGGATAGATCAAAAAATCACTAAGAAAATCGTTCAAAAACAGGCAAACACGGTCTCGAGAGATAAACGGATAGCATCAAAGTAGAGCACAAAGATAGCCGTGGTTATAAAGCCAATGCAGGGGAAAGTCAAAAGCCCCCACCCCAATCACCCCCACCTTCCACGCCCCGCGCGCAGATCTTCTATCCTGCGTACAATCTTAGTATACAAAAGTCACTACTATAAGCTAAATAGCACCAAAACCCACTAGATCCAAGCTCCACAAAAAGAACCAAAATAAATGCCCATTTCCCTTTTCTGTAAAAACTACAAGGACTGATCCTGTCACTTGTTTAAAAGGGTTTTAACACTTGCATATTGATAATCAACCACAAGGGCCTCTTTTGCCAACTTCCTAAAGTTTTTAAACGATATTAGCCCTCGTCACAGGTAAAAAAAGCGCCAATATGAATAATTACTATTCTTTGTCTTCCCTGTTTCACCCCTCACTCAGAAGAATAGGGCAATGGAATTAAGGGGCAAATAATAGTACATTCAATGGTTAGCCGACCCCCCCGTACATCACGACGAGCTCATCCCCGACCCCTCCCCACCACACCGACCACCAGTCCCGCCCTGTCAACCAATGGGCTGTTTTATTTCATCCTCATCATTTTATTTTTTAAATATGGTTCAAATCGTCTTTAGATATCCTCTAATTGGTCTTTTTCCTCAAGGACAGCTCTCGTGTTGTTGATGAAAGTAACACACCATCAATGTGGTTGTGTTATACACTAAAATGCTTGCAAAAGAAGGCACAAGGGTAACATAAAAGGAATGCAACGCTTAGGCGTCTGGTGATGTGTGAATAGGGATCTAACTCGTCCTTATTTGGATGCAGTGACTAATGATGAGATGTAATGTTAGGCTATGAGTAGAGACTCCCCGACCAGTAAATCAAGTAACTATCAACCCTCACACTACAAAGTACCATTAACACCAAAGTTATATAATAGAATCTTTGTAATCTAACGCAAATCTAAAAACCTAAATCCCCCGACCGCAACCACGCCCCGCAATTACTAAACAAGGCTAAGTAAGGAGCTTTGGCTGGCTATAATGATCCCCCTTCTCTCACTCACACGTGAGGGTGATAGAATAATAGGAGCTTTTTTAGCCCACCCCCCCCTAATAAGGTTAGCGTGTTTGATGGTAGCTGGGGTTAATGTAATGTCCTCGAAACTTTTGTAACTCTCCCTTTGGATGTTTTGGACTCTTTGGGAGAATGTAGGAAGGTGAGTTGTTGATAAGTGGTATGATAGTCTTTTTAGACTGTTGCGCGGTTATTAATGCTATTGGGTCAAGAAGATCAGAAGTCGTCGCGCTGTGTCTATATGCTCATGATTGAGCTTTACTTGTCTGTACAATCTCAGAACGCTGTATAACCTGAAATCTAGGTGTATAAGTCCAGTATGAATTGGCCTGTGATGCTTTGGCAAGGGGTGCTAGTTAAAATGGATGTGGCTCCAAGGACGTAGACTGCTTTTGAAACATGAAGTAGCTAGGGCTTGTAGCGGGGTATTTTAGTATTGCTTCCCCGTTTGCGTGAAGTTTAAATGTAAGGGTCCGTTGAATCTTTTGTCTCTGTATCCTTATTCTAGGCACTGGTAGATAGTGCGGTTTAGAGTAAGATACTGGCGTATGGTGCGTGGATGTCTACTAGCGTATTTAGTGGTAATGCTGCATCTACGTGGGCATTATTATATCATTACGAGTCAGATGTGCTTGTGCCTCAAGGTTCATAAGTTGAGAGTGTCGTTTGTTTAAGAGTTGGTGCGGAATATATACCAGAAAATCCCAAAAAAATAGAGTAGGATTGTATTTAGATTCTGGAATATTCTAGCTCTGATGCAGTTGGGGATTATGTTTATCTGGTAATTTAGTATCGTTGTTTAGGTAGACTTTCAATTTTATAGCTCAATTGAATGGGTAGGCAATTCTAACAGGGTTGTGTTATGGTTTAACCCATTTTGCTACTCTAAAAAGTCAAGGTTATTGGTATATTTTCGAGGACTCGCACTTAAAGGCTGGACTGATTCGATTAACGTTTAGAGGAAAGTTTTGAGGGTAGGTTTAAGCTACACTTTATTTTGAAGTCTTATGTAAAGCATCTCTAGCACCAGGGAATTTGTCCTTCATTGTCTCATTGCTTTTAAATTTGGCTACAACTTCCCGCGTTCCCCCCCCCAGATGCCCCTTACCGACCCAGCAACTATTCCAGCATGATTCTGTAAAGCCATCTAAAGCTCATTTGGAGCTTTATTCTTGTTTGTGTTGTTGTGTTTTTTTACACTCAATGAGTTTGGTCCCTGCCCACCCCCTTCTATTTTTTTTTTTTTTTTTTTCCACCTTGTTTTTTTTTTCCTTCTCCTCCCCCGACTTCATCTACGTTCCTCTTTCGTTGAGCAAAGGCGCAACCACAGTTGCTTCATCCTGGATCAGTGTTTGTTCCGTAGATGATTCCAGCGGCAAGCATTCAGTCACTGCTGTCATTTTTAAGCATCATTTAAGCTTAGTTTAGTTAAGATTTAGACTCTTAGATTCTCATAGCTAATAGTCTAGATATAGTTTATTGTAGTTTGAGCATTAGTTTTAATTTTATAGCTTATTACCTTTAGTGCATTTAGCTTTTAAAGTCATCAAAAATTCTTAAAAAGGCCAAAAACAGTAGGTATAAAGTTAGTTTTTGATCTTTGATTTTCATCATCATTTCTAGATAGTAGACATCTTAAGCCTTCTAGAACAGCTTTTGTTTTCAAAATTAAGCTTATTTTGTGCTTTGTGCAAGTGTTTGAGTGTAGGCAAGTTTTTTAAGCTCTTAAGCCCATTTACTGTGATCAGCCACCTAAATAAGCTCTTAGAGAGCTTATTCTTGACTTTCAGCCTTAGAGTCTTTTATGAAAAATGCTTATTAATAAGTTTTTAACAACTTTTGTTCTTTGAGTTTTGAAAAAGAAAAAAAAAACAAGCAAAAAGTTGGGGTTTGCCTGTCTCGAACCCACGACCTCCCTCTCAACAGCCATACATGTTAACCAGTTTGCTACAATAGCTCATCCATCATTGTTTCCTTTCATTAAAAACTTATACACGTTTTAATTTCCCTTTTCATTTATAAGCCGTAGCCTAATAAGCCATTTTCACAGCTTATATGATAAGCTGAGTTGAATCTTATAATTTTCTAGTAATCTTCGTTGCATCATAGATTTTTCCTGAATTTTTCGTAATTTTCCATCGATTAGTTTATTTTTAATAGTTTTTCGAAAGTTAAAATCTTGAAAAATCAATAAAAAATAGAAATAATTTTCAGAAAAATACAAAAAAATAGTTTTTAGCTTTATAAAAATTACTTTTAGGTTTACATTCAGAAAAATCAATTTCACCACTTTTAGATTTTAATTTTAATTTTTAAGCTTTTATTTTTAATTTTAAAAATAGGAAATTAATTTTTAAAATAGTTAAAAATAGTTTTCTTTGCTTTTATAGTATTTTAGATTTTTCTAAGCTTAAAAGTTATTTTTCCCAATTTTTAGGACTTTATTTGCTATTTTTTAGAATTTAATTAGATTTAAATAGATTTTAATTCATAAAAAAATCAAAAATAATCAAAAAAATATTTTTCTTTTTCCTAAAATTTTCTTTTGTCTTATTTTAGGTTTAGAAATTTAGTTTGCATTTTTAGGATTTAATTTTGATTTACTTGCTTATTTGTCGCGTTTTATTTGTTTCCCGTATACTTATTTTAGTGCTTAATTGCTTTAAATTGTTCATTTTTACTTGTTGCTCTTATTTGGTAGTTATAGATCATAAAAATATCTTTGCTTTCATTTAAATCATAATCCGAGCTTAAACGTGGTTTTAATTACACAAGTCGTTGGAGAAACGACCCGGGTGATCATACTTCCCGGTTAAATATACGTATTATATATTGTATATATATCTTTTAGAGTGAACTTTCCTTATGGAATTTTCTTAATTGCTCTTGTGGTATTATATCCTATATTTTATTAGTGTATTAAAAATCAACAATCATTCTTACAGGACATACATATATATAATATATATGCTTACATCCTTTTTGCGTATATCGTACATTTATTTATATAAGAGTTATTTATATAAATACTAGAACATTTCTTAAGACATTGTGAGTTGCACAATGGTCTCACTTCGTTCTTAGACATTGTAAGTTAAACAACGGTCTTTAATATTTTTTTTAGGACTTCATACAATATCGTATTACGCGAAAACCGTCACAATTTTGTTTACATGGGATTATGTATGAATCTAAGTATTACAAGTCTTGTATGGGCGAGACTTATAATAGGAGGATTGATATGATAATTGCTATTTTGACTGATTCATAATAACCTTCACCTTATTTACTTTAACTGAGTACTCATTAACTATCTTGAACTCTATGTCGATCTCGCCTGATTGTTTTATTCCCGGTCTCCGAAGACGAGTTTTAAACACTCGTCCCATACTCATTAGAGAACATGCAACGTCATGTCATCCACCACCTTGAAGGTTGTGTGAGTACGCCTATTGTATCAGAAATTATTATGTAGGATGATTTATAATCTTTTTATTTGAAAGGATTGAGAGGCCTCTTCATTTAAATAAAAAAATTGTAAATCACCGAACCATAAGTTTATCAATTCATTATTTACATAAATTAGGATGCTTCTTTATGTAAATAATAAATTATAAATGAGTGGGCTTAATGGTATCCAATATGACACGGTACGAACTCGAACCCGATATTCACTGGAATCCGTTGAAAAGGTCTAGAAACACAATCGTGCCTTACCACTCAGCAGAATCTTAAGGTCTCACTTGGAACTACCTTATCTCATTCTTAAGTTATTACTTTTGCCGTTACAAATCTTTACGATCATGAACTGTTGGTGGAGCTAATAGACTTGTACACACATGAACTAATGGAGTTGATTCATCCTTGAACTAACGACTAAGTGCCATATTTCACAGTCTATCGCATAATCTCTCCCGCGAGCTCCTCCCATTTTTTGAACTTTATACTGGGGATATTGTTTCTTGAAATATCATCACTCTTCACATCTCATCACCGTTTGTTATAGTCACTGTTGTTATGGTCGCTGTTGTTGGGTCCTGGAGCCGTCCACTAGTGCGAAGACTTAGTTCGCGATACATCCCAGCTTATACAACTTTATCCAATAGGTAATGCAACCCTTCTTGAACCAGACAAACACCTATTGACGAAAGAGATAGTCGAACTATTCGTTACGGGCCAATAGTACGAAGCCTTAGGTCGCGATACATCCTAGTACTGTCAAGTACGTTGGATACCTACATCCATAAGCCTTGTAGATGTAAATCATCAAACATTACAGATAGCAGAAACTAGACATTGCCCATAAACAGTTAAAACTTTACATAGACACACTCACACGACTACACTTTTCCCTTCGACGCTTTCACTATTAAAAAACTTTCCTTATAACGCGTGCATATCAGTCATAAGACCTGTAATGATATTTTTTTTTTCTTGAGATACTCATTTTGATGGATTAAATATCCTGGTCAAACCTAGCCAAAATTTTTAGCATATTGAGAATTGTCGAAACATCGAATTTTGCTGAATAAAGTTATCAGCGTCTTGTTTAGAACTGGTTTATAAAATCTTAAATCTTTTCTTGGTCACACAATCGGTTAACGCAAATTAAATCTCGGGACGAGATTCCTTTAAGGGGTAGGTACTGTAACAACCGGCAATTTTTGAAATATTAAATGACTATTTTACCCTTTAACTTTTTGAGTCCGACGTGACTTTTGGCTTTTGATATTTTATTGTCTCATAAAAACAATTACCGCGTAACCGGTAAAATTTTCGGAACATATTTTAAATAATAAATCATATTTATTATTTCATACATCATGTACAAATTATGTTTTAAACTTATTTGACTTGAAAACGAAAAGATATATGTTATTCCTAAGCTGACTTATAAAAAACGACCCACTAAATCACGTTTTCATGACTCGGACTCTAAAGCAATTTGATGTAAAACGACATTCCGGACAACTTTTTAGTTTTGCCCGAGACCCGAAAACAAGCAGAAAATGACCGAAATACTCTCGCAAAATTTAGAAACGAGAACAACGCGTACCGACACAAAAATAATTAAATTATATTTAATTATCACTTTTTATTAAATAAAAATATTTAATAAATTATTTAACATTTTATTTAAAAAAACATTTGTTATAAACGCGAATATTCGAGTCAGTTTTATTTTTACGGACAACGCTTACCCGCGATACCCAAATAAATAACAAACATTTTAAATATATTTTATAAAAACATTTATAAAATAACAGTGATGTAAATACTCATTTTTATGAGAAAAATCATTTGGAAAGCAACAACGCAAGTTTCGTGTTCTGAATCGTCCGCTAACTCGCCCAAACGAGTCCCGAACGATTATTTTACAAAACTATACTAAATAATTACACTTTTAGTCCCTCTAGTTATATTTTCAGCTTCACCCTTAAACTTTATTATACATGTCACATTTTTTTCATACTTTCAAGTATAAATACTACCCACTTAGGGTTTTCTTATCATTTTCATCATAAAACCTAGCCCTCATATTTTCCCTCATCCTCTCTCTCATTTCCGGCTAGTTTTTCCGGCGCCGCCACACTTTTCCGGCGAGACCACCAGCCACCAGATCCGGCCACCAGCCGCCTTTCCACGCCACCCATCTCCGCCCCACCACATCTCCACGATCAACCATCACCACCACCTCATCATCACCCTCGCTGCCTCCACGTCACCTCCACCATCACCACACCACAGATCCACCATCATCACCCCGTCACCCCCATCATGGCACAGCCGTCACGCCACAGCCGACACCACCCTTAGCGTCACCATCTACATCACCTCATCACCCTCACCACCTCCACAGCAGCCGCTACGCACCACCATCCCACCCCGTTGTCACTGTCTTTCCATAGTCACCACCTTGCCACCACCACAAGGGTGCGTTTGGCTTTATAAAACAGCACCATTAGGGTGCGTTTAGTTTTCAGCGAGTAGGGTGTGTTTGAGTCTGCATTTAACGACACACAAGGGTGTGTTTGTCTCTGCGTATAACCAGCTTGAAAGGGTGTTTGTTCTGCCTGTTAATAAACCCGAATTAAACAGTGGTGTAAATTGGTTAAATAAATATATTATTTAGTATTTTTATTTTTGTGTTTTAAGGTCATTAAGGGGTGTTTGTTTCGCTGGACAACAGCCCCAAACAGGGGTGTTTGGTTCGCTGCACAGCATCCCTAAAGGGGTGTTTGTTTGCTGATTTTATAGCCTAAAGGGGGCGTTTGAATTTGAGTTTAACAAAAGCCATAGGGTGCGTTTGGTTGGCTGTATAGCAGCCAAGTAGGGTGCATTTGGTTCATTATTTAATAGCTAATAAGGGTGTGTTCGGTTTTACTTATGTTATTTATTATTTTATCTCGTTTTATATATATTAAAATATATATGTATATAAAATATATATAGTATATATATATATATGTATATATAAATACATGTAAAAAAAAAAAAAAAAATAATTAAATATAAATATAATATATATATATATATATTTTATATATTATATATATATATTATATATATATATTAGATATAGATGAAACGAACGCAACACGGATTGATTGATTAAGTGGGAAAAAACATTGGTTTTGGTAAAAATGGGAAACGTCTTATAAACGACTAGGTCATGCCGAAATTTTTATAAATTCCTATACTTAGTATTTTTCGCTACAATTACTATTATCTTTGAAAACCGATAAAAAGGACTAGGTTATAGTTTAAAGATATTTTATTATAATTATATCATAACCCGACAAATAAATAACAACTATACCTTTACAAACGTGACAACTAGTTTAGTTAAAACGCGAAACGAATTACTAAATTATAAAATATTATTTTATAATTCCCGACTAATAGACAAAATAATAAGTTTTGTAAAAACTTTAAAAATGGCAATTAATTAATTCGTAACTTTAAAACGTGTGTTTACCTTTATGCAAGAACTCTTTATTAATTTAGTTAAGTGATTTTTGAAAACGGGTCGAATGATTTTGTTCCATTTATTTTTCTCACGTTTCTTATATAATACTGGTAAAAGTATTATATATTGCGACTTATTCTTTTTGTTGTTTGTCTTTATTACATAATTCACCATATGAATTATATAATTGTTCATTTTTCATATGTAATATATACGGAATATATAACATACTTTGCGTTTGCTTTTTGATTTATTTTATTTAACCAACAACCAAACTCATACAACTTGTAATCCAAATCCCTTATCAACGAGTCGCGTTGATGTACTCATCCATCTGAAAGCCCCAATTCACCATCCTAAACTCGTGGGACTTAGCCATTAAGTTAAGCTGCATCTTCTTGGTTGAGCCGTTACGTTTTCCGTTTGTGCTGTGCTTATTATTTGCATTTTTGCTAATTGTTCTGCAACATCAAGGTGAGTTTATAGCCCCTCTTTCACTTGTTTTACAATTACTTTACAAATCTCGGGGGAGAATACGTGCTCATTACAATTTGTTTACATATTCATTTACAATCTCTTTTACATAACTGATTGCATACTTGATTTCATAACTTGGTTACATACACGTTTACAAAATTATTTACAAACATATTACAAACTTGGTTACTTGATTGATATCACACTCTTTCTACATATGGATTTAAGTATTTAAAGTTGTTTATGAATACAATGGTTATCTCTTCATTGGACACAAGTGTTTTGGTTATCATCTCCTGTTTACGTGTTGCCTAAGTAGCGATTAGACCACTCTCAATTGCTTGACCGACTGTACTGGTTAAGTAAGCGTGAATGTTATAAATAGATCTATTGAGACTAATTATCCCTATCCGGGTGAGTATCGCTCACAACCTACGGGACTCCCGATAAACAGATATATACCATGTCAATCTCATTGGGTGTCTTGGTCAGACACAGGTAGGGCAGAATACAATTGGCATATTATATGCAACATAAATTAGCTTCGGTGTAATAAGCTTAGCACAACAGTAGATACATTTTATGTGATACTGTATCTGTTATAGTAGTCACATACATTTTAGAAATCTTGTGGTCCACACTACTTTGTTGAACATTACTGATTACTAAACACTTTTCATTATATTGTGGTAAAGTTGTAGACACTATACTCTTTTGGTTCTACATTCACACTTGCATTTTTGGCGACTATTATAAGGATTGAAATGTTCATGCATACTTTATAAATCTTTTGATTTCAACATTTATATATACAGAAATCTATGAACTCACCAACTTTATGTTGACACTTTTAAGCATGTTTTTCTCAGGTGAATTAGATGCTTGGTTTACTTGATGTGCATTGGAGTCTAAATTGACAAGATTTCATTCATGGATTTCTACTTACATACAAATGATCAAATCTCGTTGTATTGCTTTCAAGCTTTTCATTGTGATGCAATTATGAGACAAATGTTATATCAATTTCAAGAAAATCAACGAGATTACTTTTCAAACGACACATTTATAGGTCGTTCTCTTGTATCGTGTGCTGATGTATTATGAAGTAACACTCCTGGACATATTTCCGCTGCGACACATTTTTGGTGGTGTTACACTTGCCGTTAAGTATAATAAACTACCTATCATGCCTCTATATTTGGTATTATCTACGGACTCACCTTCTTCGTCTCTCGTGAGTTTGGTTTCCGTAGACATAGGTGTTTTTATTGGCTTAGAGTCTTCTAGTCTAAATTTCTTAAGCATTTCCTTAATATATTTTGATTGATTAAAAAATATTCCATCTTCTAATTCTTTTATTTGTAATCCTAAGAAAAAATTTAGTTCCCCCATCATACTCATTTCAAACTCATCATGCATGATCTTGGCAAAGTCATCACATATTTCTTGACAGGTTGATCCGAATATAATGTCATCAACATATATTTGGAAAATAATGAGGTTGGAGTCTTTCTTTTTTTGATGTAACTTTAAGTCTAGAGCGCAAGCATAAGCTAAAAGTATTCTTATGGACTCTAGTCTAGCTACGAGTGCATATGTTTCGTCATAATCAATTTCTTCTTGTTGATTATAACCTTGGGCGACTAACCTAGCTTTGTTTCTAGTTACGACGCCATTTTCATCGACTTTATTTCTATATACCCATTTTGCTCCTATAATGGTCATATCTATGGGATTTTGGACTAGTTCCCAAACATCATTTGTTTTAAATTGGTTTAGTTCCTCTTGCATGGCCATTATCCAATTTTCATCTTTTAATGCCTCATTTATATTTTTAGGTTCTATTGTTGAAATAAAGAAAAAGAAATTGCTTTTGTCTTGAGCTTGCGACCTAAGAGTTCTTTGATTTAGATTACCAATAATGTTTTCTAGGGGATGAGTAGATATTGTGGAGGATGAGAGATTAGAATGGAGTAAAGACTTCAACAAGGCGATGTTGATAGACGTAGTTGAGGTGAGCGTCGAGGTAGAAGGGAGATTGTTTCATCTATAGTGGTTTAAGACTTTTCCGATGCAAAACTAATCCTACTTCTATGTTAATTATTATCCACTAACTCATTTTTCTTCGTCTACGTGAGTTCGTGGCCATAGAAGATTTCCATTTTATAGTGGTTCATAGATAATCCATGTGAAAGAATGGTTCCTAATGAACAAATTCTTTTAAAAACTAGAAAGCCAACAAATGGCATTTCTAGTGACTACCATATTTCCTATCTATCACTAATACTAAGTATATCATATACCAATCTATAATTTACGTAATTAGAGAGTGAGACGTACCTTAGCCTTCAAGAGAAATTACTTTAAAATCTTCAAGGTAGCAAGCTTTAAGGATGAGGATTTATGGAAATCCTATATGAGTTCTTCAATTTGTTTGACGAAAGCCAAAGGATGCTTGTAGATGATTAACCTTAGAAGATATGATGATTTAGCCATTTGGTCCCCATCGTTTCATGGGTCCGAAGTTATTGTTTCCGAACAGGTTTTGCATTTGATTCGGACACATGTACGGTGAACATCTTCCACATTGAGTAAAGCTTGGTTGGTTTGGATGATTCCACATTGTGTCATTAGTGTTAGAGTAATTTGGTCTACCTTGGTCTCTCTTAGGTTAAGGTGTTTTGGAACGAGGATGATAGTTTTCCTTTCTTCTCAGAGGAGGTGTTTTAGACCTCATTGTGGGTTTAGTAAATCTGACTCCGGGTTTTAAGGAAGGTTTGTAAAAATGTTTTACCTCATCATCACTTGCAATAGGAATTTTAGTATTGTTTATAAGTATAAATTTTGGTTTTGAGTTTGGGTTTGATTCTATCAATTTTTCTTTCGACTCGACTTCTTGAGCTCTTACAAAATTTACTTTGTTAGGTTTCGCTAGGTGACCCTTTTATTAAAATAAATCCTAAACCGGATATATCTCCGAAGGTTTTTGAGAACTTATTATTTTCTTAAGTGAGTGACTACTATCATTAAATTGATTTAGCCTAGATATTTCTTTTCTAAGCTTCTCATTTTCAAACTTAAGGTCTTGACATAATTTGCATTCTTCATTTACTTCCTTACCTTTTTCTAACCTAGATAATTTATCTTTTAATTCTAGTGCTTCATTCTCTAATTCTATTTTAGCTTCTTTTAGAGTTTTATTTTTAGCCATGACCTTTAGTCCTATTTTGCATAGTCTACTATATTCACTATCTAAGTCATTTTCGTCTAATGATGATTGGTCATCACTAAAGTATTCAGTTTCAGAAAGTACCTCATTAGAAGCTATAGCCATAAGACACTTTTCTTCCTTTGTCTTCTCATCTTCATCTTCTTCGCTATCACTCCAAGATCCTCCAACAAACACCTTTTGATTTTGATACTTCGAATAGTTTCGAGTGGCGTAAAATCACTCCATGGGAATCCGCCACGTCGCTATCACTACAATTTCATCTTCGAATAGTTGCGAGTGGCGTAAAATCATCTTCGGGATGATTACCAGTATGGGAATCCGCCACGCGAAGGCCTACACCCTTCGCGGGAGGCCTTCGACAAAACTAGAGCAAAGGTCAGATAGTCAAACCCATGTTCTCCATCTCTATCAAGGTCTTCCCGCCAAAATATAGATCATGGTACACAACCTCAAGAATCATCCCTTAAATCGCAGGACACCCCAACGATCACCGATCTTTGTGCTAAGCCTTATCCCATCTCATTTCTACACCTATAAATAGATGGTATGGGAATTTATTTTTCCAATAAATAAATCCATCACTTTCAAATAGTGGTGGTCTTTAAATAGATTGTCCTTCTAAATATTTTTCCGATTTCATAGATCGATTCAAGTTTTAAAATACAATTTATTTTAAAAGTCTTGTTTAACGTGGCTCTGATACCAATTGTGGAAAACTAAAAGGGGGGTTGAATAGTTTACCGCTTTTTAATTAAATTTTATGTTTGTTTATAAAAACTTAGATTTGACTTCTTGTGAATTCAATACTTGCACAATATGAATAATATAAATAAGTAAGAACAAATAGAGAAATAAAGATAAAGTTAAAAGATCAAACCACAATACAAAGATTTATAGTGGTTCGTTACAAGCACCTCTCGCCCTACTCACTCCCGAACCCCTAACTCGAGAAGTTTTCTCACTATGGTCAACAAACTCCTTATTGCAGAGAAAACCCACATAACTTTCGCTTTATTAAATTCGACACTAAGCTAGAGTTCGAGTTCTAATCTTAGCTATAACCAATACTATCACGACTTCATAACTTCTTCACTACTTTCACGACTTCACAACACAAATGTCACGACTACACAACTTCTTCACACCTTAGTATTCTTCACCACACTACTTCACTTCTACTTTCACACCTAACTATCACAACTTGGATGAATCACTAAGATTCAACTATACTTACAACAATCATCAAGACTACCTAACTAACATAACTTTACAAGATTTACAAATGATTTACAAGTTATGATATGGATGCAACAAGATTGCAATACACACTTGAGGTGTAATACTTCTTCACTTGATGATGGAAGTATTCTTCTCTTGCACTTGAGGAATTAAGCTTGGATCACATGGAAACAAAGCTTTATGATTAGATGATCAAAGGATTTTAATGAGATGTGTGGGCTGTTTTAAAACAAAAAGAATGAGTGCAAAAGGTGAGAAAATAGTGAGGAAAAGTCTAGTATTTATAGGACAAACTGAAGGAGCGTCTACTTATGGGCGGTCCCCTTAAATAGGTGGGCGGTCCCCTTAATTTTAAGGGGGTCACCCATGTATTTAAGGGGGCCGCCCTAAACTGGGTGCTCCCCTATTTGTCCTTTTGTGTAGGGAGAATTTTCTAGAACTTTCTAGCCGTTTTAAGTCCGAAAATTTGAATTTCAAAATGTTTATTTTGAATAAAACAGTTCTTTTAATTGTAGAAAATGTTTTGTAATGTTTATAAAAATGTTTAAAACATTTTATAAAAGTGTGAGGTTGAATAAAAATTTCCTTTAATCATAAATTGCATTAAGCATTTATTTATTCATACCTTTAAGTGATATAATTTTTGAAATGAAAATTTGCTACTAATTACTTGTTTACTTTTAATACAAAAATCACCAAGATCTATTTAACTACACAAATTTACAAGATTTAAAAATGATTTTCAAGTTATGATATGGATGCTGATTGCAATACAACTTGTGGTGTAATACTTCTTCACTTGTGATGGAAGTATTCTTCTCCTATGCACTTGAGGAATTGGGCTTGGCTCACTTGGAAACAAAGCTATTTATATTAAATGGATCAAAGAATTTTAATGTGTGATGTGGGCTGTTTTTGATCAGAAAGAATGAGTGCAAAAGGTGAGAAAATAGTGGGGAATAGTCCAGTATTTATAGGACATTCTGGAGGAGCGTCTACCTATGGGCGGTCCCCTTAAATAGGTGGGCGGCCCCCTTAAAGATAAGGGGGGACGACCGTGTTTGTTGTATTTTTAAGGGGGGCGCCCTAGGGACTGGGCGCTTCTCTTCTCTTCCCCCAGGTGTCCTTTTATGTAGGGGGAATTTCTGGAACTTTCTAGCCGTTTTAGGTCTGAAAATTTAAATTTCAAAATGTTTATTTTGAAATATAAACATTTCTTTTAATTGTAGAAAATATTTTGTAATGTTTATAAAAATGTTTACAACATTTTATAAAAGTGTAAGGTTGAATAAAAATTTCCTTTGATCATAAAATGCATTAAGCATTTATTTATTCATACCTTTAAGTGATATAATTTTCAAAATAAAAATTTACTACTAATTACTTGTTTACGTTTAATTTTACATTGAACGTTTTTATATTTTGTGATTATCAAAACGTAAAGATGTGAAAAATATTAATAATGTTTTTAGGCATTATTTCTATCAACACTTTTTTATAAATAAACTGTATTCATATTTCATGACATTTTATATAAAAGAAATTGTATTCATTTATACTGCATTTTATTAATCATTTATCCGAATCAAATAAGTAGAACAACCAACTCCCAAACCGCCTATTCAGGGACGTTTGACTAACTTATTAAAACAGCTTAGTCACTTTTAAATGTTTTATTCATAGTAGAATCTTTAATAAGAAAGATACAAACTTTCAATCTCCAAGAGTTTTCACGAGGGGTTATATTCGACCCACTATACATACTACTGCCCCTTTTATTCTTATACCAATGTCTATGTCGGTATAATCTTTTGGCAATAATATGATATACCCTAACAAGGTTTTCTATTATCAAATGGTTTTGCTATTAACTTTGTGCTTACACTTTCCCTTTGTTGATGTGCCGTCTCCTGTAATATATGTTCCTGGTCCACCACCAGATTCACTCAGAGCCATGCCTTCTGTTCCACCATTTACTGCCTCAAATATACTTTGTTGTAGAGCCCCTCTTGCATGCTAATATTGTGAGCCAAATTGATTACTATTTCAGGTACATCAACAAAGTGTTAGAGAGTCTATAATTGTTTTCGTCTAGCGAGAAAAATGTTAGTATAACATAAGTTATTTATAGTGTAGCTACTACAATGGGTCATAACGAGGTGCATTCTACCCATGACAATTGTTATATACAAGGAGAAGGGTACGTGGTGGCTCAAGAAACACAGTACCGATGCTCTTGAGGTATAATTTTTTCCTATACATTGTATTAATTATGTGCCATCTTTTCTCATAATTGGTCAAAAACAACGTATCAGAATATCAAATACCAAATAAATTCGAGTTCACTTGAAAATGCATTGTGATTTTTTATTCTGGTGGGAAGTTATTTACACGTATGCTTCAACTATTGCAATATATTCTAGCTAGCAACGCAGCTAAGCAACTTGAAGGACC
This sequence comes from Tanacetum coccineum, assembly GCA_026074375.1. Classification (NCBI taxonomy): domain Eukaryota; kingdom Viridiplantae; phylum Streptophyta; class Magnoliopsida; order Asterales; family Asteraceae; genus Tanacetum; species Tanacetum coccineum. Next base: position 24,032 of record BQNB010045724.1, on the reverse strand, counting down.
TGATACACGGTAAATCTCAAGATGTGCACATAAGTCTATATATGTTTGTTGTCCTTGACAATGGCTCGGTTTGGACCCTATAGGAGGAGCCCATCTACCGGACACATCAACATAGTTTAAATCAAATGGAGCGTTCTGACCCTGTTATTTGAAAACATTTGTTGTTTTGGTTCAGTTTTGTTTTTTTATCCATACGGTTATAATTTTTAATTTATCCATAACGGATTATAATGGATAAGAAAGGCTTTTTTGTATAAGCTTCATATTTAACAATTACGTAAAATAGTTTAGTAATAGTCGAGGATTAAAGTAGTAAATATGTGTTTCTATATATAGACCCGAGATGGTCCCCTATCAATCAGATATACAATATACATAATATTTTACCAAGTTTATCTTGGTATCAGAGCCAAATTTGGCCCTCCCCCTCCAAACCCTAATTGCCGCCAACCCTAATCAGCAACCCCTCCTTTTTTTTCTCGGCTAAACAATGTTCTTAATCGTTGCCTTCACTATAGCTGAGGAAACTTCCTACAACTCTCACAAGTTTGGTTTTACCCTTTCTCCAACAAACTATAGGTTTTGGAAAACAATGATCCATCCCTTTCTTGTTACAAACAATCTCATTGGCTATGTTGATGGTACCATACCGTGTCCAGCAACAACAATCGAACAAACAACTACCTCAGACAACATAACCTCCACAAAATCTCAGCCAAACCCTAACTATCTAATTTAGATCACCAATGATACTCATGTTTGGATGTTGATCATCTCTACAATCTCATAGGCGGCTTTTCCACATGTCCAAGGTACTACTACATCTCACGATGTATGGCTTTCCTTAGAACGTGCATATGCCCTACACACATCTTCTAGGGAATATACTCTCAAAACCCAATTGTTGAAGCTAACATCAGATGCATATCTCAACCGAGTAAAAGAGTATGTTGATGCCTTGGCCAATATTGATGAAGCTTTTAAAGAAAAAGATCTTGTCATGCTTGTGATTGCAGGCCTTCGTGAAGACTATAATGATTTGAAATCTACCCTTCTTGCTAGACAAGCTCCTATAGCCTTCCACGAGTTACAAGGGTTCCTCGCAGATCATGATTACATGATAAAACAATATGTCCTCGTTATTCCTTCACCACATGCCTTTACTACTACCACTTCTGGAACATCTTCTCAAACAAGATCTTCACAACAAGATCTCGTGCAAGCTCTTACTCAGCTTGCTTCACAACTTAGATTCAATCTACAACCACTTACCCAACATGCACAAGCCTTCAACACTTCTTATTCCCAAAACAGTCATGGTCGTAGTCGCACCACCAACACCGTGGGCGTGGTCATGGTCAAAACAATTAGACTAACAGAGGACAGTTCAATTGAGCATCCAATCAGAATACATTTTATGGAACATGAAACCGATGTGGTATTGGTCACATTTCATTAGATTGTCCCAACCCTGACCCTATTGCCTTTCGAAACAAGCAACAACTTTCGGCTAATCATGTTGATTATCGCTCTCAATCTCCTGCGTGGCTTTTTGACACTGGTTCCAACAGCCATGTAGCACTAGATTCTTCTAGCATCGGCACTTCTGAACCATACTATGGTGAGGATTTTCTCCATGTTGACAATGTTAAGGGTTTACCTATTTTACACATTGGTACCACTCAAATTCACTCTCTAAACAAAACTCTTTCCATAACTAATTTTCTTCACGTTACATAAATCAAACAACATCTTATTTATGTTCAACAAGTTTGTCATGATAATAATGTTTTCTTTGAATTTCATGATACCTTTTACGCGAAGAAGGATGAGACTTCAGGCATTGCCCTCCTCACGGGACTAAGTAAACATGATCTCTACTCTATTAATCTCCCGTCTTTTCAACCTGTTCCAAGAAGTGTCTTCACAGTTGTTCGTGCTCCGGTCCATATGTGGCATCAACAGCGTGGTCATCCTCATTCGCAGCTTTTACATTCCATGTTATCAAAATATTCTCTTCCTGTTTTGAATAAAACTTCAGTTGCTCCTTGCAATGCGTGTCATGTAGAAAAACCATCCAAACTATCTTTGTTATTATCAAATATTAAAAGTGCTTGTGTCTTAGATTTGGTTTTTTGTGATGTTTGGGGCCTAGCTCCTGTTACTTTTACTAATGGACACAACTATTTCCTACTTTGCGTTGATCATTATAGTCGTTATATGTGGTTTTTCACTTTAAAATGTAAATCTGATGTTTTGGCAACTTTCAAACACTTTCTTGCTATGGTTGAAAGACAATTTAACACTAAACTCACATCTGTTCAAACAGATTGGGGTGGAGAATTCCGAAATCTTCCCAATTTCTTTTCTCCATTTGGCATCATTCATCGTCGATCATGTCCACAAACAAATCAAATTTGTTGAACGCCGTCATCGACATATTGTGGAAACAGGGCTTACTTTACTTGCTCAATCTGGTGTGTCATCTCGCTTTTGGCATTTCGCCTATGACACAGCTGTTTACCTCATCAATCGCATGCCATCTCGTATCGCGTCAAACATTTCACCCCTTGAACACGCCTTTTCTCACAAACTAGATTTTTCCTTTTTGCGTGTTTTTGGTTGCTTATGTTATCCACACCTTCGACCATACAATCAACACAAAATGGACTTTCGCTCAATTCCTTGTGTTTTTCTCGGATATAGTCCTTCTCATCATGGGTACAGGTGTCTCGATCCAACATCCGATCGTATGTACATAGCTCGTCATGTCTGCTTTATTGAGCACCAATTTCCTTTTCTACAAACATCTTCCATACCCCTTTCACCTCCTCCTTCAAACCCATACATCTCAAGTTATCCTAATCCTACCACACGAACAACAACTCTACCTGAAACCAACCCACCAAACAGCCCACCCGTCATCAACATACTATAAAACAGCTCACCAAACAGTCCACCCATAACCAACAACCCACAAAACAACCCACCAAACAGCCCACCCTTGAACAACAGCCCACCAAACAGCCCCTTACCCACTGCTACCACCACCGATCCCGCTGTCCAAACTCTAAATACACCATCTTCTCCGGTACAGCCCTTTATTAATGCTCCTCGTCTTAGACTATCCAATCTTTGACAAAATCCCAAATAACGGGTTCTCCCCTTCTGCCTATACTACCACTACAACATCCACTAAAATTGAACCCACAACCTTTGCTAGTGCCAACAAATCACCTAAATGGCGAGCTGCCATGGCTGAAGAATATGATGCCCTCATGCGCAATGCCACATGGTCTCTTGTTCCACCCATTCCTAACGCAAATGTGGTTGACTGTAAATGGGTGTACAAACTCAAACGAGATCAAACAGGGGCCATCACTCGTTACAAAGCACGACTGGTAGCAAAAGGGTTTAACCAACAGCAAGGTATTGACTATTTTGAAACTTTTAGCCCTGTTGTAAAATCTACTACTATTCACATGGTTCTTTCTCTTGTTGTTACAAAGATATGGACGCTTTAACAATTAGATGTTCAAAATGATTTCTTGCATGGAGAGCTCCATGAGACGGTTTACTTACGTCAGCCATCTGGTTTTGTTGATCCAATAAAACCTGATCATCTATGTTTACTTCATAAATCTCTTTATGGGTTAAAGCAAGTGTCCCGTGCATGGTTTCATCGGCTAACCAAGGCTTTTGACTATTGGTTTAGAGGGTCTTAAAACGATCCCTCCTTGTTCATTTATTCGTATAGGGCATGATTTTATACATTGCGGTCTAGGTAGATGATATCATTCTCACTTGCCAACAACTCTGGTGAGGTTTCTAATTCACGATCTCCGGGATGGTCGGGGAAACTCAAAGTAGTTTCATCATTTTCATAAGGTTTTGTATTAAAAGAAAAAGGAAATGGAAATTTCAATATGAGCTTCACCATCGTAATCGTTGGATTTGAGGGAATGTATTTCTATAGATATTATAATGGAAACTTTGGAAACATAATGTACACTTTTTGTACCTTTTGTGTTTTAACGTAAGCCTATTACTAATGAATTACCATTTAGACACATTATATTTTTTATCCTATATGATCCTTCCAGTATTTTGGTGGCAGATGGATATGATCTATTTATCATTAATTAACGGTTTAATTTTAGCATTTTGAGTATATGCTGGATGCTTTTCTTCAAAGGTACTTCTGCTTATTGCATTTCGGATAGAGGTGGGGTATTCCTTTATGATTGGCTTTAAATAAAATATACAAAATATAATTTTCGGGGTGTTATGGTGTGGTTCGGACCCAAGGTGAGGATGAATGGGCGGGTTGAAGTGCTTATGAGGCCCACCTTATGGAAAAGACTGGGCGTTGATTAGTGGTTTAGGGGTGGTGGGGATTTGAGGCAGTTGTGTGCGGTTGTTGAGAGAATGAGTTTGGGGGTGTTGTGTAGGTTTCATCTGGTGATGGTTTTGCGGGTTAGAAGGGGGGAGGTAGGTGTTTGGGTGGTGGTTGAGGGGAGGGGGGTGGTTGGGGGGGGGGGAGGGGGGTGGCGGGGAGGGGGGGGGGTGGGTGGGCGTGGGGGGTTGTGGTGTGGGGGGGTGGGGGGGGGAGGGGTGTGTGGGGGAGGGGGGTGCCGCGGGGGGGGCGCCGGGATGGGGGGGCGGGGTAGGGCCCAATCCCGCCGCGGGTCGGGCCATTGTGGGCGGGGGGGGTGGGCCCCTAGGTGTGTGGGAGGTGAGGGTCGGAGGCGGGGGGCTGGGGAGGTGGGGCGGGGGGGGGTGAGGGGGTCGGGGTGTTGTGAGAGTAGTTGGCGTGGGGGGGCGGGCGTGGGGCGTGGGTGGGAGGGGGGGTCGGTGAGGGGGGGGGGCGGGGGGGGGGGGTGGGGGTGAGGGGCCGGGCGGGCAGGGGGGTGGGGGGGTTGGAGGAAGTGGCGGGTGGGGGGGGGGAGGAGGGGGGGGTGAGGGGTGGTGGGGGTGGGGGGGGGGAGGGTGGGGTGGGGGGGAGAAGGGGGCGAGTGGGGGGAGTGGTGGGGGGGGGGGGGGGGGCGGGGGGTGGGGGGGGGGGGGGAGAGTTAAGGCGGTGGGAGGGGGGAGGGATTGGGGTGGGGTTGGGTTGGAAATGGGGGAGGGGTGGTGGGGAGGTGGGCGGGAGGAAGGGGGGGGTGCTGGTAGTGGGGTAGGAGGGGGGGGGGTCGTGGGTGGGTGGTGGGGGAAGCCCCGTGGGGTGGGGTAGGGGGTGGCGATTGCGTGTGGTTTTCGGCGTGGGAGGAGGGGGCAGGTGGGTGGGGGTGGTGGGTTTTGGTGCGGGGGAAGGGTGTGGGAGGTGGGTGCTGAGGGGGGAGGCGAGGGAGGGGGCGGCCCCCTTATTTAGGGGGGGGGCGAACCGCGAAAGCCCCAGCCCACAGGGGTCGCGCGCGCCGGCAGCCCCCAGAGGAGGGGGTGGGGCAGGGGGGTAGCGGGAGGAGGGGAGGGGTGGGGGGGGCTGGATGGGGGGGGTGGGATGGGGGAGGGGGGTGGGGGTTTGGGTCACAATTATGAGGCGGGTGGGGTGAGGGAGGAGGATAGGAGGGGGGGGGGGTATGGGGGGGTGGGCGAGGAGTGTGTGGATCGTAATAGGTGGGGGGGTGGGGGGGGTTTGGGGGGGGGGGGAGGGGGACATGTGGTGAGGGGGAGGGGTTGGGGGTGGGGGAGTGGGGAGGGGGTGGTTGGGGGGGGGGGGGGGAGGCACGAGGGGGGGGGTGGGCGGAAGTGGGTGGGGGGGGGGGGGCGGAGGGGTGAGGGGGTAGGGGGTGTTGGGGGGGGGGGTGGGGCGTCGGGGTGAGGTATAGGTGTGTGTGATACGGTGGAGGGGTAGGGTGGGTGGGGATGGGGGGGGTTAGGGAGCGGGGCGGAAGGGGTGGGCGGGGGGGTGGGCATGTGGGGTGGAGGTAGGTCGAAGGGGAGTTGGGTGGGGGGGGTTGTGGGGTAGGGGGGGGGGGTGTGGGGGGGAGAGGGGTGCGGTGGGGGTTAGCGGGGGGTGTGGGTGTGGGAGGGGGGTGGGAGGGGGGGCGGGAGGAGGGGGGGGGGGGAGGAGTCCCGGGGGGGTAAGGAGGGGGGGGAGGGGGTGGGGTTGGGGGAGTGGTGGGGGTGGGGAGGGGGGCGGAAAGTGACTTGGGGGAGGGGGAGGGGGTGGTGGAAAGGCGGGCGGGGGAGGGGGTGGGGGGGGGGGTGGGGTGGGGGAGGGGGGGGGAGGGGGGGGGTGGGGGGGGGGCGTGGGGGGGGTGGGAGGGCGGTGGGGGAGGGGGGGGGTTGGGGTGGTGGTGGGGGGGGGGGGGGTAGCGGGGGGGGGGTGGTAGGAGGGGGGGAGGGTGGGTGGGGGTGCGGGGTGGGGGGGGGGGGAGGAGGGGGGGGGGGGGGGGGGGGGGTGGGGGGGGGGGGGGGTTGGGTGTGGGGGGGAGCGGTGGGGGAGGGGGGGGGGGGGGGCGGGGGAGCGGGGGGGGGGGGGGTGGGGGGGGGTGGGGTTCAGTGGGGGGTTGGGGGGTGGGTTTGGGGGTTGGGGGTTTGGGGGGGGGTGGGCTGGGGAGGGGAGGGGTGGTGCTAGTGGGCGGGGGATGGGGGGGTGGGGCCGGGGGGGGCGGGGAGAGGGTGGGAGGGTGGAGGTGTCGGTTAAGGGGGGGGGTCTACGTGATGGTGAGGGTTGGGGGGAGTGGTGTTAGGCGGTGGAGACTATGGGGGGGGAATGGGGTGGGGGGGGAGTGGGATTGGGGGGAGGGGGAGGGGCGGGTGACGGGGGGGAGGGTGTTAAGGGGGGGGGGAGGGTGGGGTGGTAGTGGGGGTTGTGTGGTTGGGGAGGGTGGGGGGGAGGGGGGGGCGGTGGGGTGGGGGGTGGGGGGGGGGGGGGTGGGGGTGGGTGGGTTGGGGGGGGTCGGGGGGGGGGGGGGGGGGAGGGTGGGGGAGCGGGATCGGGGGGGTAGGGGGTGGGGGTAGTTGTAGGGGGGGGGGGGGGGGGGGGAGGGGAGGGGGTGCGGAAGGGGGTTGTGAGGATGGGGGGGCGGGCGACGGTTGTGGGTGGGGATTGTGGTAGGGGCGGAGGTGTAGCGGGCGGGTTAGGTGAAGGGGGCGGAGGCGGCGCGGTGGGGGTGGAGGGGGGGGGGTGTGGCGGAGGGGTGGGGTGGCTGGGTTGCGGGCGGGGGGGGGGTGTGTGTGTGGGGGGAGGGGGGGGGGCTTGGGTGTAGGGGGGTGTGGATGGCGGGGTCGGGCATAGGGGAAAGGGGGAGTAGGCGAGGGACGGGGGAGGGGGGGAGGGAGTAAGGGGGTGGGTTGGGGGTGGGGGGGGGGGGGGCCAGGGTAAGGGGTTGGGGGGGGTAGGGGAAGCGGGGGGGGGGGGGGGAGGGGGGTGGGAGAGTAAAGGGGACGGGGGGGGGAGGCAGGGTGGGGGGGGGGGGGGGGGGGGTGGGGTATTGGAGGGGGCGGGTAATGGGTGGAGGGGAGTGGGGGCGGGGGGGGGAATGGGGGTGCGATGTGAGTTGAGGGTGGGTAGGGGGGAGGAAGGGAGTAGTGGTATGTGAGGGGTGAGTAGGGGGGGGGGGGCGCGGGGGGGAGTGAGGTGTGGGAGCGGGGGCAGCGTTGGAGGGGGTGGTGGAGGTGGGGTTTTGGGGGGTGGGGGGGGGGGGGGGGGGGGGGGGGTGGTGAGAGAGGGGGTGGGTGGTAGGGTGGTCGGGGGTGTGTAGGGGGTAGGGTAGGGGGGGGTGGGGGGGGGCGAGGGGGTGTGGGGGGGGGGATGGGGGGGAGTGTTATGGCAGGGGGGGTGGGAGTTGGTGGGGTGGGCGGTGCTTTTTTTGTGTTGTTGATTGAGAGTTGGGGGGGGGTGTGGGGGGGAGGGTGGAGTTGGGGGGTGGGCGGTGGGGGGGGGAGGGTAGGGTGGGGGCCGTGGCGTTGGGTTGAGGATGGTATGGGGAAGGGGGCTAGGGAGGAGGAAATTGGGGATGGAGGGGGGGGGGGGGGTTGGGGGGGGGGGCAGGGAGGGGGAGAGGGGGCGGGTCGGGGGGGGGTGGGGTGTGGGTGGGTGGGCATTGGGTGTGGAGGGTCGGTTGACAGGGGGGGCTGGGGGGGGGGGGCGGGGTCTGAAGGGTGGGGGTGGGGGGGGATCAGGGTGGTGTGTTAGGCGCGGAGCGGCGGGGGGGGAGGGGGGGGTGGTAGTGGGGGGGGGGGGAGGTGAGGATGGACTGTCGTGGGGGTCATTGAGGTGTGGGATGGGGGGGGGGGGTAGGGTTGGGGGGGCGGGGGGTTGGGGTTGGGGGGGGTGGGGGTGGGAGGGGGGGGGATAGCTGGGGGGGGAGTGAGGATGGGGGGTGGGTGGATGGAGGAGGGGGGGTTGGGGAGGTCGCGTGGGGATGAATGTGGGGGTGGGAGGGGGGGCGGTGGGGGGGGGCGGGGACTATTGGGGGGTGTGGGATGGGTTGTGGGGGAGGGGGGGGGTTGGTGTGTGGGGGGGGGGAGTGGTCGGGGTGGTGTTTGGTGGGGGTTAGTTGGTAATGAGGTGGTTGGGGGATAGGGATGAGGACGGATGGGCGGGAGGGGTGGAGCGGGGGGGGAGGGGGGGTGTTGTAAGACGTGGAGACATTGGGACGGAGGGGGGGGGGTGGGGGGGGGGATGGAGGGGGTGTAGGTGGGGAGGGTGGGGGGGGAGGGGTAGTTGGGGTAGGGGGGGGGGGGGTGTGGGGGGGGTGGGTGGGGGATGAGGGGGGGGGGTGGGGGGGGTGTAGGGGGGGGTGGGGTTGAAGTGGGGTGTGGGTTGTGGGGGGGGGGGCTGGCGAGGGTGAGTGTGTTTTTGGTTTTTGTTTTTTTTTCAATTTGGTCGGTTTTGGTGGTTTGATTGTGGGTTTTTGTGGATGTGTGGTTGTTGTTGCTGCGCGGGGCGGGGGATGTGGGTTGTTGTGGTTGTGTTTGTTGTTGTATTTTTTTTTGCCTTGGTTTGGTTTTGTTAATTTTATTAATATTTTTTTTTTTTTTTTTGTTTTTTTTATTGCGGATTTAGTAGCATCCTTTCAGGGGAACATGCACAACTTCACACATTTCTTCCCTTGATCGATGTAGTCTATCGAAATATTCAACCAAAAAAGATGATAGTCAAAAGAGTATGAAAGGGAATATCACAAGTACACCTTTCTTCCCCCTTGATTGCATTCGATGACCATCAAAAAAATCATAACCTGTGTACGCCTAATTATTCGATAGAAAAATATGCAGTGAAGTCATTGTCCCATCGGATTCTGTTGGCTCTTTGTAATGATTACTGATGGAGAGAATGCAGTATCACAAACTTGATGCTGAAGTAGAATACCACAAACTTGTGACTTATGTCTTGTGTTATCCACGAGACTCCAAACTTACACTGAATACTACAACGTTATTCTTGAAGATCACAGATGAGAGTGAGACCTAAGTCTCTTGACCATATTCATCTACAACTATGTCGAGGACCCACTGAGCAAACAACGTAATCCTTCAAGTGATAGCAAATATGCGCATTGAGCACCAACTTTGCGTTTATAGATCACACATTGCTAGATTGACAAGTTTTTCATCTATACACGGTTCATAAGCTTAGAACAAGTTATCTTTAAAAGTCATCATCCAACCAACCCTGACTTTTAAGATATGATAAGTACACGCACCCGTGAAATTCCACTTCAACTTCAAATAAATGATAACGAATCATCCCTGTAATCAATTCTTGCGATTAAATCCCGAGACTAGCCTTTTGAACGGTTTTCATGAATCTTTTATCCGGATCGTTTAAAGCAATAAGTGATGTTTGTGTTTGCGGTTAAAGTTCAAAATTCAGTATTCCGGCATTATAAATTGATCAGTCCATTTTTGTTTATGTAATTTGTTTGTACAATATCAGCCCAATTTCGATATGTCTTATTTCAGCCAATCTCCTCATTGGAAAGCCCATCATCGAAATCAGATAATCAGCCTAATCTGAAAATACACAATACTAGTCCAGTTCATAATCCTCAAAACAATTATTCAGATCTGGCCCATTTTTATGACAATGCCTATACGATTCAATTAATGTCATCTTTTGGTTGTAATATAAATCACTTAGGGCAACACAATCCCTAATTCACTTATACATCTGCCTCTACTCTTCTTTCCACAAACACAGACTCTAAATCTTAAAACACACAATCGACTTCATCTCACATCTCACATCCAAATCATTTATTCAAGATAAGAAACCCACAAATCATAACTTTTATCAATAAGTTTCAGCCCTCAAACACACGACTCAAACAAAACGAGCCCCTTTTATATGTCTTGTTCCATCCCTCGTTCGACTTTGAAATCCCATAAAGAAGTTGTCAAAGAATTTGGCTTCAAGATCTTGCTAAAGATCTCGGGTAGGTGTTTGCTTTTGGTTTTGTTTTGTTGTTCATTGATCAACGAAATAAAGAAAAGAGTATAACAGATATGTTATAACTCTTTCTTATATTTTTAGATAATGAAAAGGAGTTATACTCAACATAGATCGATGATGATATGTCTTTTCGAGTATTTGATCTTTGAAAGATAATAACTTTATTGATATAACCTCGAAAAAGATAAAACTAAGATTTTCTTTGATTATATTTTCTGGGGTTTCGATCTGTGGTGGTGATGTTGATATGGACTTTGTGATTTTTAAGTTGAGATGGGGATAGGTGTAGGTTATAAGGAATTTGATTTTATCGAGTGGGGATTTGTGTGGGTTATGTAAGAAATGAGTACAGATCTGTTATGACTCGGTCATAACCGAGTTAGCTCACTGAGTTGACTCGGTTGTCAAGATTCATTCTCGGAATCAAAATTCGGTTTCGATATTGATTCATCAGTAATGTTGACAACATTTTTCAGTTATATTTCTGAATTTGACTCTAACATCCGAGTTTGACCGTGACAGATTCTGTAGATATGAATTTGTAGCTTGTAAGTACAGATCTGGACTTTTTCTTCTTTGTAACAGCGACCTTTTGTCACACACAAGAGTTTTCGAATGTGTGACTATATGTATATCGTCACACATTTTTGGTGTAACCAAATCCACTTTTTGTACTAGTGATATCGATTCATTATTCAAATTATGATTGATATATTTATTGAATCTAATTGACAAGTTTTTTAGTATGGACATGAAATCAGATTCTTATTTGTTTAGTTTTAAGATTATGTCAAAATATAACAAAAGATATCATCTTGAATCTACATACTCAATCACACTAGATTGATATGAAAATAATTACATCCTTTTCTAGATGAAAAGAATATGCATCGGATCATAACTCATACTTGTGTTGATGATGCCTGTGACAACCCGTATTTTTAAAGGTGAATATTTAATTCATATTTCATTCTCATTTTCTACTAAAGTGAAAATTTTGTGTTTTACGGTTTACACGATTCACAATTTCTCGTTCCTTGTCGATTTTAAGCCGTGAATAGGGCACTGTGAGGTTTCTCGATTCACGATCTCAGGAGGTCGGGGAAACTCAAAGTATGTTTTAATCATTTTCAAAGGTTTTTTTATTTAAAGGAAAAAGGAAAATGGAAATTACAATTATGAGCTTCACCCTCTAATGTTGATTAGAGGGGAGTATTTATAGGCTAAACACAAGGACACTTTAGACTAATTACACTTTTAGTCCTTGTGTTTTAACTTAAGCCTAAACTAGTGTAATTACCATATAGACACCACATTTTTAATCCTAACAATCTTCCCCTAATGTGGTGGCATATGGAATTACTTACAATGTATCCTACAAGTACAAATAGCTAAAGATATTTGCAGTTTGCTTTGTCTTCAACATGTACTTCAGCTTAAATCAGTTCTTCACTTGTAGGGAATACAATGTAATCTGTATAAACTGAGTTGACTTCCCCCTAGTTCATACCGCATGTCTTTAAGCAGTTTAACTGCTTCCCCCCAAACAGACAGCCATTCGAAGCCAATATGAAACTTTGATGTAGTTGACAAATCTTCTAACTATAGCGGTTTAAGCTCGAAGCGGAATTTGTAGAAGAAGAAGTAAACCACACTTAGCAACAAATCTGACTTCTTCATTGCGGATTAGTATCCAATCCATTTAGGGGAACATGCACAGACTTCACACATTTCTTCCCCCTGATCGATGCAATCTATCAAAATATTTAACCAAAAAAGATGATAGTCAAAAGAGTATGAAAAGGAATATCACTGAATATCACAAGTACACCTTTCTTCCCCCTGATTGCATTCGATGACCATCAAAAAATCATAATCTGTGTACGCCCGAATATTCGATAGAAAAATCATGTGTGAAGTCACTTGTCCAACCTCGGATTCTGTCGGCTCTTTGTAATGATTACTGATGGAGAGAATGCAGTATCACAAACTTGATGCTGAAGTAGAATACCATAAACTTGTGACTTATGTCTTGTGCTATCCACGAGACTCCAAACTTACACTGAATACTACAACATAATTCCTTGAATTATAAGTAAACCTAAGTCTCTTTACAAATCCTCAACTATGTGAGACACTAAGCACTACAACGTAACTCCTTCAAGTGATAACAAATATGCGAATTAAGCACCAACTTCTGCGTTTATAGATCACACATTGCTAGACTTGACAAGTTTTCATCAACACCGGTTATAAGCTCGAACAAGTTATCTTTAAAAGTCATCATCCAACTAACCTCTACTTTTAAGATATGATAAGTACACGCACCCGTGAAATTCCACTTCAACTTCAAATAAATGATAACGAATCATCCCCGTAATTAATTCTTGCGATTAAATCCCGAGAATACCCTTTTGAACGGTTTTCGTGAATCTTTATCCGGATCGTTTTTAAGCAATAAGTGATGTTTTTGTTTTTTTGCATTTTAAGCCATAATAGTCCAGACTTATTATTAACATTCAGTCCAAATTTCACAGCCTATAGTTAAAATATAGACAGATTTTGCGAGTATGTTAAAACCCAACTAAATCAGCCCATCTTGTTGATCAAAATGCAACATGCGTTATTCATCCCAAGGTATCAAATTTCAGTTAAGCCTAATACATCATACAACATCCCACTTTTGGTAGAGTCCAAGACATCACGCACTATAATATTGATGTGAGTCCAAGAATGAACGAACAGTCATTTTCTTTGCTTAACAATGTACGGCCCATGTAATCACTCTTACCAATTGACCCGGCCAATTAATTTTGACACCGATTGACCAGATATAGCATTACAAGTATAACCCTAGTCTCATTTGCACATCGTAACCCTAAACATTCTCATTCGCCCCCATTTTTACATTTGATACAAACCATTACACAAATCTCAACAACACTACACTACTTTTTAATTTATCAATCACAGTCATAAATCAAATCCACATCTCATAAAACACATATTCCTAACTTCATCGAATCACAAAGATGATAATTCCTTAACCACCCTTATCACTTTCCCATCAGAGACTCCACAATACTAGTATTGACATCAATAACCCATGAAGAACAAAGATTATGACATCAAGATCTTTTAAACTAAACGTCTCGGGTAGGTCTGCTTATACTTGTGTGTCTTTGACCGAAAATAGTAAGGTATGAGATAGTCTTGTCTTTGTTCGTCACTACCTCTTTCGAAAAATAACAGAGCTTTTAAGCTTTCATAGATCAATGATGTAAGTGTTCACACTTGAAGGTCTTTATCTCTTGGTGATTATGAACAAGAACTGAGATCTTTCTTTGATTGATTTTCTTGTGGTGGGATTGTGGAGATGAATGTAAAGAGAGTGGGATAGGAGAGTTTTGATTTGTTGTTGTGTAGAGATGAAGGATGGAATTAGGAATAGTGGATTTGAGTTGAATTTAAGTTGTTATGGCTGTTGTAAATGAGTCAGTTCAAACTCAGTAGGAACCGAGTTTAGAAACTCAATAGACTGTGTTTGTTGTACAGATCTGTTGTTTTCATCGTTTGAGGTTGTTGTAACTGTTTTGAGTATGTATGGGTTTCAAATCTGTTCTTCTTTCCATCATTCATATCATTCTAATAAACAGTTATATTATTGAGTTTGACCGTTGACCAAGTCAACATCGAAATTTGACCACTGAAATTGTATATTATCGAGTTTGTATTTTGTTAGTTCTGAATTTTCGAGTTTGTCAAAACTATATATTGACCAGATCCGAAAATGATATTCGACGAAAATTAGCAGCATATAACTGATTTTTGACTTACCGAAAATTGAACAAATCTTGCGATAAAACCATAAGCAGTCAATTTCGATCGAATCAATCACAAGATAAGCACAAATAATACTGCTGTAACAATCTGAACGTGAAAATAAGCAGAACTGAACAACATAAGCTCAAAAGTAGCTGCTGTATAGACTGAATAAGCGCAAATAAACCGAAACTGGACTGAATAAGCTCAAATAAGCTGCCAAATAAGCTGATCAGAATAAGCTAAAACATCACGAATCGCTCCTGCAACTCTGATACCACTTGTGAGGTTTCTCGATTCACGATCTCGGGAGGTCGGGGAAACTTAAAGTATGTTTTTATCATTTTCAAAGTTTTTTTTATTAATAGGAAGAAGGAAAATGGAAATTACAATTATGAGCTTCACCCTCTAATGTTGATTAGAGAGGAGTATTTATAGGCTAAACACAAGGACACTTTGGACTAATTACACTTTTAGTCCTTGTGTTTTAACTTAAGCCTAAACTAGTGTAATTACCATATAGACACCACATTTTTAATCCTAACAATCTTCCCCCAATGTGGTGGCATATGGAATTACTTACAATGTATCCTACAAGTACAAATAGCTAAAGATATCTGCAGTTTGCTTTGTCTTCAACATGTACTTTAGCTTGAATCATTTCTTCACTTGTAGAGAATACAATGTAATCTGTATAAACTGAGTTGACTTCCCCCCAGTTTATACCACATGTCTTTAAGCAGTTCAACTGCTTCCCCCCAAACAGACAGCCATTCGAAGCAAATATGAAACTTTGATGTAGTTGACAAATCTTCTAACTATAGCGGTTTAAGCTCGCAGCGGAATTTGTAGAAGAAGAAGTAAACCACACTTAGCAGCAAATCTGACTTCTTCATTGCGGATTAGTAGCCAATCCATTCAGGGGAACATACACAGACTTTACACATTTCTTCCCCCTGATCGATGCAGTCTATCGAAATATTCAACCAAAAAAGATGATAGTCAAAAGAGTATGAAAGGGAATATCACAAGTACAACTTTCTTCCCCTTGATTGCATTCGATGACCATCGAAAAAAATCATAATCTGTGTACGCCTGAAAATTCGATAGAAAAATCATGCGTGAACTCACTTGTCCAACCTCGGATTCTGTCGGCTCTTTGTAATGATTACTGATGGAGAGAATGCAGTATCACAAACTTGATGCTGAAGTAGAATACCACAAACTTGTGACTTATGTCTTGTGCTATCCACGAGACTCCAAACTTACACTGGATACTACAACGTAATTCCTTGAAGTATAAGTAGACCTAAGTCTCTTGACAAATCGTCAACTATGTGAGACACTGAGCACTACAACGTAACTCCTTCAAGTGATAGCAAATGTGCACATTGAGCACCAACTTCTGCGTTTATAGATCACACATTGCTAGATTTGACAAGTTTTCATCAACACCGGTTATAAGCTCGAACAAGTTATCTTTAAAAGTCATCATGCAACCAACCCTGACTTTTAAAATATGATAAGTACACGCACCTGTGAAATTCCACCTCAACTTCAAATAAATGATAACGAATCATCCCCGTAATCAATTCTTACGATTAAATCTAGAGACTACCCTTTTGAACGGTTTTCGTGAATCTTTTATCCGGATCGTTTTAAGCAATAAGTGATGTTTTTGTTTTTACATTTTTTAGCCACAATAACTATTTAATACAAATTTTATAACAAAACTTGTACTAAAATATTAGCTCCAAACATTATTATAGCAATCAGCCCAAAGATTTACGATTTAGCTTATTCTCAGTCCATCAGCCCATGATATATATTCGATTTGACAACCCATTTAATTTTCATCCAAGCCCAAGCCAACAATCCAAAAACAGATATAAGACATGTGAAACCCTAAGTCTTCATTTGATAACCTACCATACAGTTATAAAACTACATACAAATAACCCTACACCTCTTTGTATCCGCCCCCATCTCAGATAATACACCTTCTCTCTTCCTGCAAATCTTCCAAGCTCATATTCTTTTCTCCTTCCTTTTAAACACAATCATATACATATACATCAATCAACCCATACACAAACCCCTTCGATTTCGTTCATAGTTGTAGCTCAAACCCACAAATTTACAAGAAATGCTGAAATAAGCTAATCAATAAGCTGTAAAACTGCTAAACACCGAAATAAGCTCGAATAAGTTGAAACCACAACTTATCTACTGAATAACCATACGAACTGAATCTGGACTGAAATAGGCTCAAATAAGCTGCTGGACCGATAATCAGAACTGAATAAGCAAATATAAGCCAGAATAAGCTAAACCGAATAAGCAGAAAACATCACGAATCGCTCCTACAGCTCTGATACAACTTATGAGGTTTCTTGATTCACGATCTCGGGAGGTCGGAGAAACACAATGTATGTTTTCATCATTTTCAAAGGTTTTTTTTATTAAAAGGAAAAAAGGAAAATGGAAATTACAATTATGAGCTTCACCCTCTAATGTTGATTAGAGGGGAGTATTTATAGGCTAAACACAAAGACACTTTGGACTAATTACACTTTTAGTCCATGTGTTTTAACTTAATCCTAAACTAGTGTAATTACCATATAGACACCACATTTTTAATCCTAACATAGGGAGTAATACATGATTAAATAAACACAATCTTTTATTATATTGTTATCACCATTAGCGTAGTTGTTATTTAGTTTATTAGCTAGAACCAAACCCCCTCTCAAATATATTTTTTAAACCCTTAGCCCAAAATTCCTAATAAAAGCCCAAACCCTCTTTATAATCCAAACGGCCCAAATAGTTAAAAAAAAAAGCCCAAGCCATTTTCAGTTTAAGCCACTTAACAAAACGTTAACACATTTACCCTATCCCACTAAACTCTGTTAGTTCCCAAATATAGGGAACCTTCGGGATGCTAACACACCTTTATTTACTCAGGGGACCAAACACTTGCAACAGTCCTCAATATTTTGTATTCAACCTCAAGACCTTAACCTGACGTAAAAATTATATGGAATTGACGGGACCATTTTGCCTACATCAAAAAACCTTATAGTACAAAAAAAACCTTTTCACCCATCCATGTATGTATATCACTCCACACAAATTGTGTGTGCTTGTACAATCGTACAAAACCTCACTCCATGACAAACCCATGAACCCCACACCTCACCCCACACTTCATACTACAAAAAACACCTTGCTTTCTTGAAACTCCCAATTGAGACAGTTGACACTAAGGACAAAGATGGAGGGTTGAAGATTCAAATTGATTGGGCTCCGAACCATATTGAAGGGCAGGATTAAAGATTTTGAAGCCTCTCCCAAACAAAAACACAACTTGCACACAAGTGAAGACACACAGCCAACATATAAAAGAAGATGTTAGAGGAAATTGAAGAGTTATCTAGGAGTAGGATAGTTTATTTGAATTTTTATCGTCTTAAAATACATGTTTTTTAAATTCTGTCATTTTAAATTTTGGAGTGGAGAATTAATGGTATATCCTTCTATGAAATTTAATTATTTAATAATTATACTTCTCATTATACTATAAATATCCTTTTCATTTTGTTAATTACATTAATATCTTCTGTATCTTTTGTAATTACATAATATCCTTTTCTCAAAACTTTTAAATATTCATTATTTATTCAAAAAATTAATTAAATCTAGTATATTAATTTTAAATTTTGAACATATTATTCATCTTTTATTTCTCTTTTTATTATTAATCATAATTTTATTGTTCATATTATTTTTTTAGCCTCATTAGTGATGAAAAGGAACATGATAATATAATTACAAAGTTTAGATTTTTTATATGAAAAAATTATTACTCCTTATAATTATTTGTATATTTATTTTTTAGTCTCGAGTAATGAAATACCGTGTTGATTTTTGAATATACATGAGAATTTAAATGTTTGAGAAATATATTGATATAATTACAAATGTTTGTGAAGGATATTGACGTAATTACAAAAGTTTAGAAAGGATATTGACGTAATTACAAAAGTGAGAAGGACATTGGTGTAATATTAAACTTTCGTAAGGATATAGATGTAAATGCCCCTTAAATTTTTAAGCTTTGTAATCATTTATGTTTTAATGAAATTTAAATTTTTATGCAAACCTGTCTTTTATGCTTTAACTGCTATTTATGATTTGCTTATGTTAAGTGCTTGTTTTTGTGTTTCTATTCCTTAAATTTGCTTTATAATGCTAGTTACTTAGGCTTAAAACAGTTTAATTCAGTTTAAAAAATGGATTTGAAACTTTTAAGGGGTGTTTGGGTCAAGGACCCAAAACGGGTCAAATTAGTTTGAAACACCATTTGGGTCACTTGGGTAATTTGCAAAATCCTTTGTAAGTTGTTCTCAAGCTGTTTTTACAAGTTTAAAAGTCTAAAATTCATTTTAAAGGTTTATTGAAGTAATAGTTGAATCTGAGAGTTTTGCACTTCTTCATTTAGTTTAACTGTCTAGTATTTAATTAAGAGCTTGTAGGTCTAAATTTGATGCTCATTGTAAGTGTTAATGCATATAGAAAAGAGAGTTAATATAGTTTGCTAATTGTCCTATATATTCCATAGAAATCTGTCAAGTTATCAAGCATTTGTTCTCAGTTTTAAAAGCCCCTTTTCCTTAGTCTTTTTCTTTGCTTAAATGTTTTTCAAAATGTTTAGAAATTGCTTTTTCTTATAGCTTATTGGTCTAACTTTATCTGTTTTTATGTTTTGAGGATTAGCTTTTTAGTTTGCTAGCTTATTTTTAAGCATAAAAAGCGCCCCTTTGGCTTGTATGTGTCAGAGTTTAGCAAAATGGCTTGTTTGCTTAATTCTAATTCTTTTTCAGCTATTTTCTTATTTCACTTCTCAGTCATGGTTTGTTTATAGGTGGTAGGGTAGTTTGATAAGGTTATTGACAAGCCTAGCTTATTTTTTATTTCTCTTTTGCTTAGTAGTTAAAAGCCAACGTTTAGGTTTAAAGTCTTAAGCCAACAAAAATTAAAAAAATAGTTTCAATTTTATTTGCTATTCTCAGCTTATATTTTTACCTTGTTTTATAAAAATATCCCTTGTTAAAGTTTTGTATTCTAGCTTATTTTAAAGTTTTGCAAAAAAAAAAAAGAGAAAAAAAGGAAAAAATATGACTTTTAAAAAAAGAGAGCACGGGGTTCGAACCCATGACCTCCACTTGCATACTGAGCACCTCCACAAAACCTCTGCTACCAAAACGCACCTTGGGACTTTTTATTCAAACTTTTGCATTCACTTTTATTTATATAGTCTTATTTCCCTTTTAAGCAATCAGCCCTTTAGTAGCTTATTACTGGCTTAGTTATAAGTCATTTTTCAATAAAGTTAGCATTTTTCCTGTAATCTTCATTGTTTAAACTAATTGTATGTATTTTTCCATAATTTTTTCAATTTGTTTGCTATTTTTAATAATTAATTTTCTTTAAATATGTTTTTAATTCATATTAAATAAAATAAAAGTCCAAAAAATATAATTCTTTTTAAATTTTTTTTTTATCAATTAGAACTTAGGAAAATTAAATTTGCATCGTCAGGGTTAATTTTGCAAAATTTTGTTTTTTTTATAAGAAAGTGGTCTAAAGCCGTTCATCGTTTTCGTGGTTTTTAAGTTATAATTGCCTAATTTCATGTTCCCGTAAACTTGATTTTCTCTTTTATGCCCTTTTCTATGCTTCCGGTAGGAATTTTAAATCATCCATTGCCTTTTTATGCTTTCCCGTAGTTTTAAGTTAAATTCCCGTTGCCTTTTTATGTTTTTCTCGTTAGTTTTAAGTATTCCTTAGTTATACTTCATAACTTTCTCGTAGAAATTTAGAAAACCAAATCAAATTGTGAATTATCCGCAAAAAGGGATACTTTGGGTTATCCCGTATAAAAAAAGATACTTTGGGTTATTCGAAAAAAGGGATACTTTTTTTTGAACGGTGGAATTTTATAAAAAAACTAGCAAGGAGCTAGAAACTTACAAGATAACAAGATGAGGGTTTTTAAGCCAATCAGTCCAATTAAAAGAAGCTTTACATCTATATCTATACCAATAGAAAGAACGGGACATAATATTTTCAAAAAGAGACGCCATCGTAGGAAGATCCGAACCAAAAATTCTCTTGTTGCGAAAATTACAGATAATCCACCACATAATATAGCAAACTCCTTCGAGTAACTTTTATACTTAGTGTGAAGGTGAAGATTCAAAAGCCACTCTACCCATTCCTCATACAAAGAAACCTCCATAAAATTGACATCCCACTAGCTAGTGATCTTATGAAACACCTCTCTAGCTATAAGGCAAGCGAAAAAAATATGACTAGTTGATTCCACCGCCTTATCACATATAGGACATAGAATAGAATCTATATTCATGCATCGTCTAAAAATATACAACCTAGTAGGTAAGCAATCTAACCTTACTTTCCAGACATGAACATTCACTTTAATGGGCACAACATTTATTCAACAAGTTTTGATCGAAACCTCTGGCAACCAACGCTCATCGATCAGCCTTCAAACAGAAGCAACTGAGAACTCTCCTGAGCCCTCTAAAGACCAAATCCACCTATCCCTCATGTCAACGAGAGCAACACCCTCTATAGACACCAACAACTCTAGGAACTGAAGCTGTTCAATACCTTCCCTTTGAATTCGATGAAGAGAATATCTTACATTTTCATGCGACATTTTAACTATGACAGTAACATTATTGCATGTCTCCAAGGCATATATTTTGGGATAAAGGGATTTAAAAGCACCATCACCCCTCCACACGCCCTCCCAAAAGGAGGTATCAGCCCCGTTACCCATCTTTTTGTGAATAAAACCAGTCAAATTTGTATCATGATTCTTGAGCTGCTCCATTTCGCGAACAATATCCAACCATATAAACGGATAGTTATGATTTACATTCTTACCAAGTTTACCATCTTCACCATGAATCCCTTCAATAACCCTCGCCCATAACGACGATCCTTGAGTGCGGAAGCGTCATACCCACTTAAACAAAAGGGTTCTATTCAATGCGTAGAAACTCGAAATGCATAAACCTCCTTTCTCTTTAGAGGCCAACACTTTACTCCATTTTACCCATATCGGCTTCTTACCTTTTTGATCAACATCATTAAAAATGACAACGAATAGATTCCATTCTCTAAAGAACCTTCATGGGAACTTTAAACAACGACATATGATAAATGGGCATCGAACCTAAGACTGACTTTAGAAGTGTTAATCTGCCACCTATAGATAAAGTCTTCATCTTCCAATTAGATAATCGAGCAACAAGATTATTTACAATCTCATTCCAAGATTGAACGCGAGACATAAGCCACCAACCTTCAACCCTAAATAAGAGAAAGGAGCTTCTAGCGTCGCACATCCAATCTTTCCCGCTGCCTGATCCACAATAACATTAGCCACCAAAATTCTCGTTAATTTGCTTTTATTCATGTTAATACGTAAACCCAAAGCACGATAAAAGCATTCCAACACCTAGACTATAGCATCGATATTTGAGTCACTCCAATGACCCATGAAAACAGCATCATCTGCATAAGAAAGATGCGAAAGATGAAGAGACAGACCCATTGAGATACCTCTAAACATGCCTCTATCCACCACTCTTTGAACCAAAATATGAAGGCTTTCCATAATCAATATAAACAAGAAAGAAGAAAGAGGATCGCCTTGTTTGAGGCCTCTATGAAACTGAAATTCATGGGTTGGACTTCCATTCACAATAACTGAGCCTCTAGATGATCTTAGACAGCTTCGAATCCAACCACACCACCTATCACCAAAGCCAAAAAATTTCAAGACGCCATCCAAGTAATCTCAACGAACCGAATCATATGCCTTCTCGAAGTCAACGTTAAAAATCATATTCTGTTTCTTCTTCTTTTTACACCAATGAAATAACTCATTTAAAATGAACAGGCCATCAAGATTTGCCTGTTTGCAACGAAAGCCGATTGAAATTCATTTACAATATCCCCCAAAACAACCACAAGACGATTTGCCAAGATCTTAGCGATAATCTTGTACAAACTCCCGATTAAGGTAATAGGTCAAAAATCTTTCACCATTTTAGCATCATTCATTTTCAGAATTAAAGAAATAAAAGAAGAGTTACTTCCTTCAGGGAATGTCCTATACTGGAAAAAATAGTATATAGCCTCCTCTACATCTTTTTCCAAAAAACTCCAATACCGACGATAAATTCCAAAAGTAAACCCATCTGGACCAGGAGATTTATCTACCTCGTAATCCTAAATCTCCCTCTTTATTTATTCACGAGTAACATTGTTTTCCAATTCAACCTGTTGATCTAGATTCAGCTTATTAGGAAAGTCCATATCTAATTGTAGGCGAGATACCTAAGGCTGATCAAACCAATTTGTAAAGTGAGACAGAAATTCACTCTTCACCAAGCAAGGAGAATCGATCTATATACCATCTACCAAGATACCACGGATAGCAAGTTGGCTTATTTTTTTGTTTAGAACACCATGATAGTATTTTAAAATCTCATCTTCTTTAATCACCCATTTAATTTTAGCTTTTTGGGCCACCTCCATTGATTCCAGTTTGTCTAATTCTTGTAACGGTTTGGAAACAGAAATGCGCTTATTAAGAACATCAGAATTGCTTTCTTCTTTATCTAACAATAAATCGATCTTAGCTAGTTCTGCTTTTAAAGTCTTTTTAATATTTTTTGAACTATCCTTCTTAAGTTTTATCCATGCACGAATCTTCTCTTTTAGATTCTTCATTTTCTTCATTAACTTTGTCATAGCATTAGAATCTGTCACTTGTGCATCATTCCAGGTTCTTTCTATAAATTTATCAAAACCCTTCATTTCAAACCAATAATGAAATAAGCGAAAAGGAATGAGCCATAATTAAAATGAGACTCACGCATTAAGATGGGCCGATGATCAGATAAATAATAGTCCAAAGTAGTCGCTAAAATATTGGGGCACGAACCCATCAAACCTTCAGAAATAAGAAAAGGATCAAGCTTGGTCATCTTTGTAGCCGATTTGTGACACCATGTAAACGAGCAACCACCTAAAGGAACCTCCTCCAAACCCGCAGCTGAAATGAATGAATTGAAAGCATCAGCACCGTGCACGTTAAACATAGAGCCGTATCTCTTAACTTGCTTACAAACTTCATTAAAGTCACCCATGATTACCACTTCACCATTCCAGTTATCAATCACAAGAGTCAAGTAGTCCCATAAAATCTTCTTTTCACTTAACTCTTGTGGAGCATAAACTATTATAATAAGAAGCTTTTTACCATTAGGAACTCATTCTCCTTTAATCATAACAAAATAATCAAAAACCGTAGAATTAATTTTATGAAACATTCTTGGATCCCACACGCAAAGAATACTACCCGAAAAACCAATGGAGGAACTATAAACATAATCAAAAGAAAAATTACCCCAACACATTTTAATATTGAAAAGCTCAATAATCTTCATTTTTGTTTCTTGCAAAGTAATAAAATTCACCTTGTTGTCAACACATCCTTAACCCAATCTTTTTTAGCCTTATGGGAAAGGCCTTAGATATTCAATGACATAAAATTCATCTATAATCGTCATTCACTCCTTGAGAATCAATAATCTCTTCAATATTTTTTAAACATCCCTCTATATTATATCCCTTGGTTTGTCCCACCTTCACCAAGCACTACTACAAAAAAGGCCATAGAAACTGGTCAAAATAGCCC